>LD347638.1:22504-37198 GCA_001465055.1 Ptychodera flava
TGAAAGAAGTGTAATTTTTTGTTTTTCAAAGCATCTATACTTGTTACACATGAAATTGAAATTCTCTATTGTTGAATTGATTAATTAAATCAAATTTGATGATTACCTTGAAGTCAATGCAAAGAGGGAACAAACTGCTGTTACCAAATGTTTTTGCTAGAATGTGTAAAATTCTTGTTTGTCTGCCCATACATGCTCTGACATAATGGTTTTGACAGTTTTTGAATTTTTGTTTTCAATGAGTTCAGATAAATATGTCTTAACACAAATGTATTGCTCATTACATGTACAATATCCTTTTCCCCATGGAGACATTTTTGCCACAAATCACTCACACTTTGGATCACATGGCACAGATGTTCAAGCTTATGATGTCATTCCATGTACGTAGAGGATTTCTATAAAATCTTGTTCCCCCTTACAGCGGACAGAACTCATCACATACCTTAATGCATTGACTCTGATAAACCCATTGGCATCAGTAGGATCATAGTCGCCCTGTACATCCATGCTGAAATATCAAATAATATTACTATATTACTCTTTGCAGCCTATACACATGTTCAATGGAAACAACGTGATTTGGGGGGTGGGGGGGGGGGTGGGGAGGATAGGCTGTGAGGGCCTGTGAATTGTATTACCCCCAAGGTAAGTAAGTCACCTTATTGCATCAACATGCTAGAGAGTTACAGTTTCCGAATTTTATGGAGAAAACTTTGAAGGGAAATAAAAATCCTACTGCAAAAGTTCACATATCCAAAATGACCAAAATTGTACTGCCATGTACCGGTAGATTGACATCAAATTTCACATCTTAATCTGATGTTTTCAAAATTAAACACATACAAATGGGAACAGAAATATGTGTATTAACAAGTGTTTTAAGTTTTTTCCCAATGTATTTATTGTATATGAACTACAGTGATATGGTAAATTACTGCAGACGCTTGAAATATTTTGTTCTTGTGTAATGCATAGAGATGATTGAGTTATATATTGAAATGTACTTGAGTAACTTTTGTGATTTCTTGACCGGTAGCGTTGCAAGTCTGGTTGACCTCCTAAAACACTGCATGTACATGTGGTATTTACCTGACAAGATCTTCATTGTACAGTGACAGTGGCGATTCTCTTCCCAGGATGTACACGTGTCCTTTGTACACAGATACTTTGACGGTGCCTTCTACTCCCTCCTGACTCTTAGCAATGCAATGTCTGATGAAGTCACATTCGGGACTGTACCAAAATCCTGTTAGTAAGGTACAGTTCAAAGAGAGCTTTGTTAGTGAACATGTATGACTTAATGGGAGAGTGTCGTCGGAAGTGTGCATGTGCAACTTTCTTGTTGACAAACAATGTATTTTATACATGATATGTACATGAATCACGTCAACTTAGCTGCAACTTTTAAATTTTACGATATTCATTGTTAACAAACATGTTAACTTTCATCGATTGCAAATGTACCCTAGATACAGTGTTTACATCTGTTGTAGTGGCCCATGGCAATGAGTGGAGTTCTGATGACACCCTGCCTTTAATGTTTTGAGTTGCAGAATAAATCACAGATGTCCTACCCTACAACTTGTTTTCATGTCTTTTGTAAAAAGTTACCAATTTTGCAATGTTCACTGATACAAAGAGTAAAGGATGGAGATCAACTTACCATTATACACCTGTTCAGAAAATCTCAGAGATAAACCCTGCTTGAGTCGTCGCACTTCCTGAAAGAATCAGAGATCATTAGAGATTCACAGTTATTACTAGCAGCTTCAAATGGCTACATGCATGATACATGTCAGCACTAATCATCTGTTTATTGGCTACAAAATGATACAAAAGTCAGGACCAATCATGTGTGTTCTCTCTATAATGACACCACACAGGCAACACGTGGGCACACGCTCCAGAAAATGCCGCTTATGTTATAGAAATCAAACATCATACTGGCCAAGTGTTAGACTGGGAGGAGAACTCCACTAATGCGAGAACCTGGGATTCAAAATTGCTGCTTTAAGGTAGAGGAATGCACCTTGGGGACAGATATGCGGACTGTCAAGCTTTTACAATTCTTTACTGATCTACCACTTCAGCAGGCTATAATCACAGCTCTTGTTGAAAGAAAAATTTTGACTGTCTCAGTTTTTTGAAAATCAAATTTTTTCTCCATAGAATTAACACATGGATGTGGATGGTGGCCATTGTGAATATCATGTATTGTGAATATCGTGTTTTGGTAAATCTTTAGTAATGTATTTCTCTGGTTCCACAAATGACAAGTGACCCCCAATTTTATTCTTGATTCTGAAAGAGTAAAGTTGAAAGATTCCTTGAGGAAATTTTGAGCAAAACTTTCAGTATTGTATTTTTGAGGCGCATGCTACCTCAATGAAATGTGGTTGTTATGACTTATTATTTGACACAAAAATTAAACTTTGTACGAAAAAATCTTCTTGAATCAACTTACTTTGTCCATTGTGAAAGTCTCAATATCAAGATGTGCATGATAGAGTATGGTGGCTCCTGGTGTCTCGTAAATTCCTACAAATAACCAGAAATGAAATTTCTGTTACTGTAGCTCTATACTATAGTTATAGTCACATATCAAATCATGACATCAATTCTTATTACCGTAGTAATTTCCTCGGTGTCTTGTAGCCAAATTTCAATGAATTTGCCTGGCTACATGTGATCCATCAAAAAATATAAATTTTCTTGTTATACACCTACATGTTTGTATACTTCATGTACAAAAGCATCTGTATATACAGGTCTATTTAACCAGTGGATTAGCAAGGTCATTATATGGTTCAGGGGTCTGTTGGATTTAAACCAGTGGATTAGCAAGGCCACATGGTTTGACCTCTGGCTTAATTTACTCACCTTTGACCTATCATTGATGATATTTCTACCAAAAAAACCCAATCTCATTGATCTTGCAAAGAAATGGCGAACCATTTAAAAGCATTCTGGGTAAAAGGTAGCGGTATGGTCACTCTAAAACTAAATACATGTATATCACTCTTTTCTTGCTTTTGAATCAATGAAACCTGACACGGTATGTCAACCGTTGATCTTTCCATCCTCAGATACTGGTATTACATATTACTTTTTGCCCGTTTTCAATCACCGCCATGAACTATTCAGTGGAATGTCTTTATTTTAACAGGCACAGAAGCTATCGCTATGACGACCTGAAATGGAACTTCAAAACATCAGAAATGACAAACCTCGGGATTTCATTCCAATGAAACGGTTCTCAACGATGTCAATTCTTCCGACTCCATGTTTTCCTCTGAAAGAGATAATTTGGTGTAAATGTCCTCAGCATAACAGTATATGCAGAATACAAATAAATGAGCAAGTTTAAAGGTATACTGTCACCTGTTCCAATTTTGCCACAGGTACCATGGAAAGAGAAAAATCTAACCAATCACAGATTTTAGGCGGGTGGCCACTTTTTAAAAACAGCACCCTCACATGGGCATTTTGAATACCAAGGAATGCCCCTTTGACCATATATGGGCATATTTAGATTACAGGTGATTGTATATCTTTAATCTTATTTCAGATTTTGCAAGACTTTCATCATATTTCCATGCATGGTTACACTTATCCTGAAAAGACATGAGAGTACTCTGTGGGTGCATGGCAACATCAAAACATGGCTGCATAGCAACACCACGGCATGAAGGCACACAGCTTGGTTGTGTAGCTGCTTCATCAAAGTACATTGTATTGGAAGTACAATGTGCAAGGTGCGAGTATCAACCACTGTTAGTGAGACATCATTGGCGTTGGAAATTGAAACAATTCTCAAAAATACCGCAATTATACGGTGTCGCTCAAATTTGATCAGAATTAGTACATACCAAAGATCAACAATAAGTGTAATTTCTATCTGTTCAGTGCAGGAAAATTATACGTTGATGTTATGACAATTTCTGCACAGTACAACCAGAAAAACAACAAGAAATATTTAAACCAGAAAATTAAGAATGACAAAAGTAAATAAGGTCTGAAACTTTAGGTACTGAAGGTCAACTTTAGCAACATGTATAGCAGAGAATCTTTCTACCATGGATGTACAAAAATAGACATCCATATGGTTTCAGCAGATCTGTTAATATGTCACAGTTCATAAACAATGACAGGAAATGACTAATTAGCTGTTTCAGTTACTGCTACCACTCCCAAACATAATAAGTACCCTGCATACAAATAGGTTAAAGGTCAAAATCCTCTTATTCCGATGTGTGGGCTGATTCAGTTCACTGCCACCACTCCTGCACACTTGCAGTATTTCCCTTTTTCTTACCTCATTTGCACATTTTTGACACTGATGTGTTCATTTTAACAAATTCACATCTCAACCCCTACATCTACCTGTACACCAAATACTGAGAAGGTAGCTTAGGCAGTATGGGAGCCTTCGTGTGTGACGGACATACATCCGCACATACATACCCACAAATATACAGACATACAGACATGCAAATCAGATGCAATTGAACTGATTCAGCTTACACGATAACCTCACATTGGTATACCAAATGTGGAGGATGAAATGTGAGCCAAAAATCTTTTGCGTAGCCAACAACATGAAATGCATCAAAGGCAACTGTGCGCAGGTTATTGGTGATTGTTACACACCAAATAATTCAAACTACAGTAAAATTCTGTCATTCCTTTACAGAAAATAAACATTTATCCAATACTTTGGACAAGACTTCATGAAATTAGGAGTACATGGATATTGATGATTGTCTTGTTTTAGTAACAAATTTTGATAAAACAATGAAAACACTGCAAAAGAACATGTCCGTGTTGAAAATTTGCAAAGGAGGTAAAAAGGCATGATTAGCTGGAAACCATGCTCAGATTCTTTGACAAGACAGTTTTCACTGTATTTGTCAAAATTTGTAAATAAAATAAGGACAATCATCAGTATTTATGTACTCATAATTTCATTAAGTCTTGTCCAAAGTATTGGACAATACATGCACTTATATGTACTTATTTTTGTTTATGAATGACAGAATTCAGACAATATTTCTTCAATGCACCCACAAGACTACATTTACAAGCAAACCAACAACTGCAGTCAACAACTGCGGCAAGTTCTGCTGGTTATCGTATTTGCAATGATTATACATTATGATTCCAGAAGTAAATTTCTGTTGTTAGGAAAGTCTTGAAAAGTGATATTGATGGACAATATTAAAATATCTGTAAATCTATACTTGACTGGTGCGAATCTTCTTCATTTTGAAAAAACTTGATACAGTGTGATTTCATGCAGTTGTCGTTGATTTGAACACTTACGCAATATCATTGCAGTAAAGATACAGCTCTAGTGCATCTGTCTTTTCTGTACCATCACCAACATTCTTCACACGCACTGGAACACCTAAGAAATAAACAAACAAACATGAAGACTCAGTTTGTAAATATCACAAACATACTAGTACAGTAGTTAGAGGAGCCATATCATAGTGTATCTGTTTCCCGACAGAAATCAATGCTTTGTAAAAAGAAGTGATTTACCTGATTTCAAATGTCAAGATATATTGAGTGTGTGACTTTTTATAATCCATCTTTTATCCTGAAATGTCAATCAAGTATCATTTCTAGAGACGTTTTATTGGAATATCAGACATTTCTAACGGATTATGAATTTGTAGTCTGCACATGAACTCCATCCAATTTATTATCCCAACAACAGATTATTCAAACACTGATAACAGAACAATTATGTACCAGTACGGTACACTCTACTAGTGGAAGTTTTGGTGACATTAGGCAAATACTTCTCCAGTTTGCACAAGCACAAGATGATGTATACTGCACTGAAACATTATAAAACATTACTGGCAATACAACATCATAAGCTTTGGATAGAAGCATTATAACAATATAGTGTAGTACTGTATCATAAAACAATTGTGCTTTCAAATGACCATAGGAACTGATGTTGTAGAAAAGAGCCTTTTGAAAAATGATAGACTATTATATGAAGGTTTAAAAAAGTACAAATAGAACCAGTAATGTGCTTGTTTAATAGTTTTGAAGCTTGTCTGCTTACAATGTTTCACACTTGTTTTTATGTTTTGAGATTTACTGTTGACTTGTATTTGTATAATAATTACTTAAATAAAATAAAAGTTCATAAACTACTAATCGCTTAGATTTAAAAAAAGAAAGAAAAAACAAAGAAAGAAAAAAGATTTGATAAATAATGTTTATGTAAGATTGTGGACTTTTGCTTGAAATGACCACTTGGGGACTGGGAATTCAATATGAAGTCAGTAAACTAAGTTGCATTCCTGTGTTTTGAATAGTCCCTACCTTGTTTGAATTCTATGAGAAGCACATCTGGTTCATCAGGTGATTTCCTGGGATCTGTCGTCATCTTGTAAAGGTCATCTGGTCCTTCAGCCTAAAATCCAAACAATATGCAAGACTGCAGAATAAAGGTTCACTGCCGACCAGTACATATCACAGCCAATACTATAGTTTCAAACACAAATTCAATGCTATCGATCGTGCCACAACTTGTGACTTGGTCTTGTATGTCCACATCGATTTTTGTTGTGAACAAAATTTTAATAGGGCCTTGCTGACTGACAATCAATGTTAGTTTGATAAAATTTTGTTCAATGAAAATAGAAGGCTAGTTACCAATATCAAGTACACTACATCATCGGTAATAACTGTGAACTGTTTGTCGAGCTACTAAAAACCAAAAATAAAATTCTCTAAAGCATCAAACTTTTGGCTTCTGTAGTATATTGGATATTTTAGCAATAATCTGTGCAGGAACAGTGGAAGTAGACAAGGGAATTCTATGGGTTGGTTGGTATTTGTCACCTGACCTGGCTAGGGGATATAAAAGCTACTGTACAGCTGGTGAACGTACAGTACTCTAGATGAACCCTGTCCTGTTGTTCTACAGTTTACTGTTGTTTCTTCTGTAGTTAGCCGGTACATGTACCTTACTGTATTGATGCGTAATTAGCTAGTTTTCCACTAAGTATGCTGCTTGTGGTTGTGCTGCAGAATTAACCTTTGCTATTCTGTGGAACTCCAGGAATGCCTTGTTCACTGAACTTCGGTGAATTATGGTATCTGGGTACATTGAGTGTCAGTCTGATGTATAGCAGTGACTCTCCGCTGTTGCACCCCAAAAATACAAAACTTCTGAGGAACGCCCATCCTGACATGACAATTGACTATCAGGAAGTACTCTGATTTTAAGATCAGGCTTACAGAATACATAGACATAGAGAACATTTTGAAGTCCTTAAGTTTGTAGACTTTTGAACTCGCTAGGTTGTCAATTTAGACTTTTGAGCTCCCTAGGTTGTCAATTTAGACTACTGAACTCCCTAAGTTGTCACTTTATACTTTTGAACTCCTTAGGTTGTCAATTTAGACTATCCTGAGTCTGTGCATGTCATTGGGCAATATACTGATACTGGATCAGTTACTCTAAGAATGAGATACATACCTTTGGATCTTCCAGTATACCAGACTCGTAGCTGAAAAATAGAACAAGAACAACTTTTAAACTTTTCACCACCACAGTTTGGCCCAAACCCATTGTTGTCAATGGTGATTGTGGTTATGTTTACAGGCAACGACAGTTGAATAGCGTAATGATTTCCGATGAAATTCAAATGACATTTAAAATGTATAACCCATCCTTCTCTTCTATTCACTTTTGATTATTTTTACAATTTAATGGTCCTTTAGTTGTAACGTTTGGTGATTTTTTTCTCTATTTCACTTGTAATACTCCCCAAAGGATGTTGATTACACTGTCTTCAGCTTGTATACTCAACCTGTACATGTGTAAACTGTGTTGTTATTGTTGACTGGTTTATTCTGGTGCTCTGGAGAGACTACACTAAGAGCAGTTGTCATAAAAAACAAAAATAGTAAAAAAATCATCAAAAAATACTCTACTGGCCCCCTCAAACATGTATTGGACAACGCAATTCCTGTTGTGTTGTAAAGATAACTTCTGACACATTTTGACCTTCGACTCACCTGATATGCATAAGGTTTGCATCCATACTCCATGGGCTCTTTGGAGTTACTGGTACAGGAATGTTATTGGCTGCTGCAAATTCTAAAAGATCTTTGCGACCTTTGAACCTCTGGAAGAATTCTGGCATGCGCCATGGTGATATGATCTAATGAAATAAAATGAAACATACTTATTTATGTTTAGGCCAAAAAAAAATAAATTGTGCTGTTCTGATAACATGGTTTTCAAAAGTAGAATATGTAGGTCAGCGGGAATTTTTTTTCCCAAAATATTTTGATTTTTAAATACGCATTTTTCAGGGGTTCAGGACGGTCAAACACTGGCTACATGTCCAGAAAAATGTATCATACCAGTACATATAAAAGGAATGAAAACATAAAAGACATCCTCCTTCAAGCAAAAATCAAATGCCACGTAGAATGCATGATTTTACAGGTTTTCTTTTTTTACTTCAGTGTTTACGTAGCTCTAAAAAGTTTAGGGTCAGCAGTTAAAAAATAGGGTAGGTCGGGTTATCGGAAGAGCACAATTTTTTTGTTCAGCCTAATCAAAGTTTTACAAATACTGTAGATTGTTTTATCTAGTTCCTGGGGAAGTAAAACACCATTCAGTACTTTAAATGAGACAAATCCATTTAAATTTCTCAGAGAAAATAAGATGTCAACTCTACCAACAAAATATGACTATTAACATTTGTGTGGAGAAGACAGAAACATACTGTAATACAAACTTAATTTGCTTTGATTTCAGACTTTTGTTATAAATTACAGTGTCTACAATCTTCTACTTGAAATTTATCTGTCCCACTGAAACCATGATTTCCTACCCTGTTTTTAATGACTTGCAACCCTTAATGGCATGTGTGTTGAAATGCTGGTTCTTATCTCACCTGTACTCCTGGATAGAGTGCATAGCAAGTCAACTCAAAACGGATCTGATCATTTCCCTGTGAAAATATTTGACAAAAAGAAGAGACAAAATTTACCAACCACATAGTAAAGCCACGGAACACGGCAAGAACTGTCATAAATGTTGCATGCATGCAGACAGCATGATTGAATTGTAGTATTGTAGTATTGAATTTGTGTATCGGAAGATGGACATCTCACGAAACAGGATACAAATCTAGGGTTTCAAGCACAGCATAGAAATGCATGTACAGTGCGCTGTTCATACTACGTAAAATTGAATTTTGGTGGATGCATGTTTTCCACTGTGCTTGAGTTGAAAGGTGAATGGAAAATAATATTATTCTGTTTACACAACATAGTTTTCGAAAATTCTAATATTTGCTGACACAATGCAAAAGTTCAGTCTTATTTCAGAGTTTGGAGATGATGTGTTACCAACGGGATATTCCTCTACATTCATCAAAATTTGTTCCTATTTTGGTTGACTTCTTTGTTGAAAATGACTCTCCATTATTTCACTCTGATTAAATACTCAATCTGCAAAATTTTGTCATAAAAATGAATTTGGTCATTTTTGAGCACGTCATTTTTTAAACAAAATTTCAATGTGGCTTTCAATCACATGAGCTTGTATTACCTTTCCTGTTGCACCATGGGATACATACTCGGCGCCCTCCTCTTTGGCGATTTTCACTTGCTGCCTTCCGATAACAGGCCTTGCAAATGATGTACCTAGCTGGTAACGGTCTTCATAAAGAGCATTAGCCTGAATCCCTGGCCATATAAACTCTTCAACAAATTCCTTCCGCAAGTCACAGATGTAGACCTACAGTGAAAAAGAACGCTACAGTTTTATTCAAGTCCCTAATGATGAAACACCAAACAAACAAATCAATCAGTTAGTAAATGAGGGATTTTCACTGGGCAGTGACATTGCTTCTAAAATTTTGACAGTAAGTACAGAAATTCATAAAGCAGGAAATACTTATCTCTTTTACGCATACCGGTATTTTAATGACACACGTATGGTATACATCAACCGTACAAAACATTGGGTTCCTCGGTCAAGACTTTCAGAAAATGTTTTGTGAGCTTGGTATTTGTAATTATGAGATACATGTAAAATGTCCTTTTTTGAAAGGTCCCCTGTGTGTCAAACTTGTTGAAATTTTCAACAAATACTACACGTGGATCATCATTTTCAAAACTGATACAAATAGGTTTATTTTGTTTGCCAATAGTATCACATGACCAAATCTCTGACAATGAGCTACCAACAATACTGGTACCAGTAGATTGTGGTGTATCTGCCTAGTGTGAAATTGTTTTTTCAGATTCAGTGGGACTTAATCTCTTCCATGGATTATATTCTCAATGCTATGGATATCCATCTTTGTACTGATATTCATAGAGTTTTTTCCATGGATTATTTTCCCAAATTGCTACAGATATCCATCTTTGTACTGATATCCTCAAAGTTTCTTCCATGGATTATTTTCCTAATGCTATGGATATCCATCTTTCTACTTGTATCCTCAAAGATTATTCCGTGGATTATTTTCCCAATGCTATGGATATCCATCTTTGTACTTGTATCCTCAAATTTTCTTCCATGAATTATTTTCCCAATGCTATGGATATCCATCTTTGTACTGATATCCTTAAAGTTTTTCCCATGGATTATTTTGCCTTGCTATGGATATCCATCTTTGTACTGAATCAGATGTACATAAGAATTTTTTCCTGGATTATTTTTCCCAATGCTACAGATATCCATCTTTGTACTTGTATCCTAAAAGTTTTTTCCATTATTTTCCAAATGCTACGGATATCCATCTTTGTACTGATATCCTTAGTATTTTCCATGGATTACTTTCCCTGTGCTTTGGATATCCATCTTTGTACTGGTACTGTATACCGGTACAGTACTTGGAGTTCTTTTTGTCCAATAACATAACACTGCAATAAGTGAACAACTGGAGTTTCAAGTTGCAATTTATGACTTTATGATTGCACACCTGAACATGCATTTTAACACTTTTGAAAAGTGTGTAATTAAACACTACTCCAAGGATATATCAACAAGACTATGACACAGAACTTCAGCAAATACCATTCATCGTTATTTGGGTGCAAAGATACAGTACATGCTTTTGCGACTCCTGTGGTACAATTCTCGTGTTCCCTTACAGGATTGCATTAATTTGATGTATTAGGGGAACTCTGATAATATTTTATAAGATACTATCCCTTTGAAGGCACAGGACTTCATTAACATACCATGGAGAACCCCTTAAAATAAACTAGAGTACTGCCATTGCCAAAAACACTGATCACTTCACTGATTACTGGGCAGAATTTCCACGTGATTATTTGGCTACAAAAGGGAATGCACCTGCCTTGGGCGGGACTTTGGTGAATTACAGTGTTTCTGTAGTACACCCACCTTATGCTTTTCAATACGCTTACATCAAGCATGGAAGTGATTCACTTCGAAAGGGTTGTTATTACAACCATGATCTATTACTAAGGGCGATCATTTCCATCAAGGTGTTAAAATCAAAGATAGCTGAGGTGTTAAAATCAAAGATAGCTGACCACACCGTCATGGTCACTTCAGCAAAGACTGTCTGTCTATAATACATCTTTGAGTCATTGCTGGTGTTCAATGGCCCTTGATTGAGTAATGGCTTTGTGTGATTGAGTATGCAGACTCCAGAACCAGCAACAAAAACACATGTTTAACAACATGTTCAGATTAACTGTCACAATAGAAAGATTTCAAATACTACCTGTAGTTTTCAGATGATATTATCATGCACCCTCTGTCACCGTCCTTTGATTTGCATTTTCACAAATGCATGGATTAGGCATCAAAGAAAACAAAATGATACGGGTACACAATATGTCACTGCCTGTGTATATTTTTAGTTTTCAGCCAGAGGTACCTTCAACTCATTCACTGACATCACTCCAAAGTGTGAACTGCTTTGTGGACTCATCCATCTAAGAATGGCTTCAAACTCCCTGAAACCAACATTTCTGACAGAAATTAATCCTGACTACGCTGCACCTGTCTATTTCTACGATAAATTCCCACTGCTTGGCGCCAGCTGTAAAGAAGTTATGGATCAGGTCACTGATTTGGAACCCAGGAAAGATGATGTCTATATTGTTGGATATCCAAAATCCGGGACAAATTGGTTACAGATCCTGCTATCACAGATATACCAAGACTGGGGAACTTTACGGGAGAATGAACAAAAACGAATTCCTCTTTTGGAGGTGAGTGAGAAACCAAATCTCAACGGATTTCAACAATTTGACAAAGCCTCATCACCAAGATTGGTTAAGAGTCATCTTCCTTATCACTTGTTTCCGCGGAAACATCAAGAAGCAGACTGCAAGGTCGTCTACATTGTGAGAAACCCAAAGGATTCCTGTGTGTCGCTATTTCACATGATGAAAGGGTTCCGTCTTGTAAGAGATGAAGACTGGGCGGATCACATGACCAGATTTGTACAGGGTAAGATGTGGTATGGCAACTGGTTGGATCATGTGACAGGCTGGGTCAACAACGCAGGTCACAATATCATGATTATTCACTATGAAGACATGAAGAAAGACCTGACATCAGCTGTGAGTCGACTCTCAGACTTCATCGGCCATCCACTCAGCCTGACTGAGTGTCAGCTCATTGCAGAGTCCGGGAATTTTGACAACATGAAGAAAACAGCTCTGCATCAAATCAATGTCGGAGGTCACCTTCACCAGGACGTATCGCCATTCTTCAGGAAAGGAGTGGCTGGAGATTGGAAGAATGCTTTTACTGTCTCTCAAAATGAAATATTTGACACCGTCTTCGATCAGAAAGTGAAAGAAAGTGGTTTGAAAATAAGCTATGAATGAATATTGCCATAAGCCGTCGACGGACAACCAATTCAGCGGTGCCATCACATACCGGTGAAGTTACCCATTATATCAAAGAACACATTGATTGTTTTACAGCTGAATTGGATATGTTGGCTTCAAGGCGGCTTTTGTGGTACAGTTTTAACAATATTTCAGCTTGAGTGCTTAACTGTTATTGTCTTGCCTGACTGACTGACTGACTGGATGAACATGAAATCATATAATTTAAAATAAGACATATGAATGGGGTAAAACTAGACTACCAGATATCTTCTTGGGACTAATTTCAGTTTTCAAAGAGTTAATTTTGAGCCCTGAAATTAAGATAATCATGCATTTGTTATTTAATATTCTATGTACCTGTGCTTTTTTATGAGCTAGCTGAAGTTCAATACTGCAACGCTGATTTGATTTTAAACTGAGATGCTATTGTAAAATACAGACAATGGATAACTTCAGTATATAGACAGGTAACTTCCACTGTACCAGCTTGTGCGTTTTATGAGGCAATGATTGTCAATTTGGGTATAATCTTATTGATATTTAATGATCGGTGCAGTGAAATAATTCACAATCAATATAATCTTTCAGGATCTCTATGAATTCATGTTTTGCAGTCCTTTATTAAGGCAGCTTTATGAGATTGATTAAACCTAGCAAGTGTATTGATGTCCACTCTATTCCAAGAATAGTAAACTTGATTCCGATACGTCTTTGTCAACTTGAAACATTTCCAGTATAACCCTTAACGTTGTTTCAAATACTCTAACTACGGGCAATATTGATCTATATGACTGCAAGAACCATCTACATAGTAATAGTACATTGTATACTTGACTCGTTCCACAATCAGAAGATCATTGTAAATGTCACTCAGTGGTAACAAAATGACACAACAACGGGAAACTTACAAGTACACGCAAGTCAGTAATATTCAGCATGCTGATGCAAATCTATGTATATTAGCAATTTTAGATAAGTAAATTACCAACGTAAAGTTGGCGTCATCCTCATCCTCATCCTCAGCCTCAGGGGTCACGCGAAAATGAGGATGAGGATGACGCTACAACGTCAGCTTCACCGGCGTCAGATCCGATTATTCCCGAATGCGTCTGATGGAATGATAAGTGTACAAACGACTTTAAAAATGTGCTCCAAGTTTCATATCACTGTAAATGTTAATCAAAACACAGTGGGGTTTGTATTTCATAATATTTAGTAACCTCTCCTCTTAAAATCCGTTTCCCACGATGTAGTTATAACGTAACATTCTTAGCCCTTAATTTCCTTAAAGTTCAACGGTTGTATGCTTAATACGTTGACTTTTCAGGCCTCAAGTCATAGTTATACCAGTTAATTGTTTTATAGTTCCTCTGAATAATTAGGGCTTTCATATCGCCTCTCATGGTGGCGATTTTTACACATTTCGGACCACGTATACTTTTTTTGCACCAATTTTTGGAAAATCCTAACGCAAGAGTTGAGAGGATACCAACAAACACATCCACGGATCCATGGACTGAAAATTACGAACATTTCCAAAAAACTAGTCTGTATGAGATAATCTAAAAATAAAATATTACCTGCGAACCAGTTTTATGTTTCAAAAGAAAGTTGAGAAAGGATGGAGTTGTTATTTTCTTAAGTTTTGGGTGAATTTTATCATTTATCCGCACAGGCGTGCTGTTTTCTGGGTAGTTTCTATAAGTGTAGTTTATTCTACGTTTCGACGCTCTCTTCCGTAGCCTAATCACCTACGGAAGAGTACGTCGAAACGTAGAATAAACTACACTTATAGAAACTACCCAGAAAACAGCA
>LD347638.1:111785-127827 GCA_001465055.1 Ptychodera flava
TACAAATGACAAAAATAACTACCGGCCTATTGCATTATCGACTGTTGCATCGAAAATTATGGAATTAGTTTTAATGAACAGAATTGAGTCCTTTCTTGAAACTTCACTTCACTTCACTTGAAACTTCCAATTTGAGTTTAAAAAGGATCATTCAACCGACATGTGCATTTTCATCCTGAAAGAAATCATTCACTATTATAGGAAACATGGTAGCAACGTAATTGTAACTTTCATGGATGCTTCAAAAGCATTTGATCGTGTTAATCACTGGACATTGTTTAAAAAGTTGATTTTTCGTAAAGTGCCTATTTGCTTTGTCAGGTTTCTCTTTGTTTGGTATAGGTCGCAATATATTTTTATCCGTTGGGGCTGTTGTATTTCAGAGGGTTTCAACGTGAAAAATGGCGTCAAGCAGGGTGGAATATTGTCACCGAAACTATTTAATATTTATATTGATGATTTAAGCTATAGACTTGAAACTTCACGAACAGGTTGTAATATTGGTGGCATGTTCATCAATCACCTCTTTTATGCTGATGATATTTGTCTGATAAGTCCGTCTGTGAAAGGGACACAGAAACTAGTCATCATTTGCAGCATTTATAGTATACTCATGACATTGTCTTCAATACGAAAAAGACCGAATGTTTGTGTGTCACACCAGATAGTTCTAAAGTTTACAACAATGGTGTCAAAATTGTTTTTGTCGAAAGAAAGAAATATCTTGGGTTTTTGTTAACACATAACTTTAGAGACGATAGCGATATTGAGCGACAAAGGAGAGCATTGTATGTCTCAGCAAATATGTTGCTAAGGAAATTTTCCTTGTGCTCTTTTCAAGTGAAATGTAGAATTTTTAAAGTGTATTGCTCTCAATTATACCGTGGCAACCTCTGGTTCAAATATTCTGCTGATGCCATGAGAAAACTGAAAGTTGCCTACAACAATGCCGCCCGTATTTTTTTGGGTTATGAGAGACGAAGTAGTGCCAGCTCCATGTTTGTCACAAATGGCTATGCAACTTTGATGCTCTTCTTAGAAAACAAATGTATGGTTTTATAGAACGTTTATCACGCAGTGAAATATGAGTGTACGCCAAGTTTATGATTCCATGTATTTTATTTCTGATCTCCGCAAAATGTGGATAAAATCACTTTTCCATTGAGCGGTTGTGGTTTTTTTTGCATGATAATGCACCACTAAAATCACTTCTTCAGTGTGTATTATGATATTTATTTATCTGTGCCTTAATTCATTATTGTACTGAGATTTCTATGGACATATTTAGTCCGAAATAAAGTTAAATAATAATAATAATAATAATATATATAATTTTTGGGTATAATTTAAACATTCAGTCATTCTGTGTTTTAATGAAATTGTTGTCGTGTCAGTTGTAAGATAGGAACTTAAAGGTGTCAATTCTAAAGTTTGAATACAGAATTTTGAATGAGCTGTGAATGTACTCCACTCTTTTTATGCATAAGCAGATGTCCAGAAATGTTGTAAGAAAAATGTGATTGTGAAATATTAGCGCATGTTGCTTTCTAATACTGAATTCTCGTAGAGGAAACAGATAAGTATCAGGAACCTGTCATGCTTTTCATATTTCAGATATATATATGTCTGATATATTAAAGTTTTGCACTAGGATGGGGCTCTGAAAAATATGTCTTATCAAAGTTACACGGCCGAAGGGTGCGCCGAAAAATGCAACTGAATGATGAAATTTGTGGTTGGCACAATGCAATTTTCACAAGTATGAGCCATGTTGAAATGAAAAAACACACTATTGGGCATTTCAAAAACATGGCTCCCTATCACCAAAGTCAAAAACAGGGTGACCCCCCCCAAGCTGAAGAGACTGACCAGTCCCTTATTCACAAAATACTGGGATTTATGTCCGAGTACATCGTGCAGCGGAGGTATGTCCGAGACGCGTAGCGTCGAAGACTATAACAATGTACGAGGACATAAATCCCGGTATTTGTGGATAACCTTATTATTATACACCTATTTAGTCCAATTTTACAGCGAAAACGTCAAAATTACTTGTAAAGCTTTTTTGGGATGCCCGTCCCGCACGCGTAGAGCGCGTCCGCTATAAAGCGCACAGAACGAAATTTCAAACCCGCGCAGTGTACGTGATAGAAAATGTCAGTAGCATAATTTCACTCAAATTCACAGGATTTTGATTAACAACTACTAAAGTTGTGAAGTCAGCTGCCGCCAACTAAGCTGTTCGTGAAAAAAGGTGTTCGTGCGCAGTTTTTCAGAGAGAGGGCAAATTTCAAAACTAATCAGAAAAAATCGATAGTTAGGCCTACTGTGGGAGGGGAAGAAATTTCATCTTTTTCAGTGGGCGGGGAGAAAAATTTTTGACAGTGGGTACCGGAAATGCGTAGAGAGAGGGGGAAGCTGTGGTTGACAGAATTTGAGGGAAGACTAAGTAAGCGCCTAACTGAGAGAGGGGAGCAATGTTTTGCGTCGTTCTGGGTTGCCTATACACGCGATTTTGCAGTACCTATATGGTCTTAGTCCACTGCTTGGCGGTACTCTAAATACGCTTGGGTGAAGGTTTGCCAATGCTCTTCGGCCAAGCTTGTCGTCGATAAAGATTAATCCAATCTTTTTTGCAAATCTTGAGATAAGTATTGTTTCCAAAGCTTGGAGCAGGATCTTTGCCAAATCTTAAATCAAGCGTACCTGGGATTAAGCTTCTGTGAAGCTTTGCATTTTAATCTTCACCTAAGGACAAACAACAGAACCTTACATATGGCCGAAAAACGCAGACGAGACACGCAGTTGGGTCGATGTCGTGTGATATTCGAGTGATGTGTCCAAAATGCGGACACTTTATGTGTAAAAAACACCTTTATCATACATGCATACATTGGTTACGGTCATTTTCCAGGCGACATTCCGATATTTGATACGAAATCGACAGAAGTAGGCCCTTGCTTATTGGCGTTGTACTCATATAGAAAGTTGGTTGCGAAGGAGTGATGGCAACCGTTTCACTTGTTGATATACCGGGGCTTGTCCTAGACTTGGTTCAAGTCGGTGAATTTAAAACAAATAAAACCATTTATAATAGTTTCTCGTGTGTCTCTCCTATTTCGTACCAACCTATTTGGAATTTGGCAGCCCAGGCCAAGGTTTCCCAGCGATTGAATGCCTGAGTCTGCGCAGTAGTGAGTTAGTTTCTGCTGGATTCCGGGTGAAACTCCCCCTGTATAGCGTTCACCCCACTCATCGCGTCCACTCAACTCACGCGTTTCACATGAAAACAAAATACAAACCATCGCGTTCACTCCACTCAAACATTCACAAATCACAGACTTGAACCAAGTCTAGGCTTGTCCATTCAGGGCTTTGTAGGTAATCAGCAGAAAGTTTGTATACAAAACAAATTGACATTAAATGTTAAGAAAAAGTGTACGATGTTCGGGCCGAGGAGATAAATGAAAGGCGTTAAAAATAATTTGAATATCAAAGTCAGTGATGAAGCATTGGAACAGCTTGACACTTTTAAATACTTGGGTTTATGGTTTGACCAGCTTTTCGTTTGGGAGTCACACATTGCCAAAATAAGTGCAAAATATATCACAGAGGCTTGGTATTATTCTCAGAATCAGGTCTGCTTTACCCCAGAAAACTGCCAAAATGTTAGTTACATTTATGGTATTGCCAATATTTGATTATGGGGATATCATCAGGTCAAACTGTACTAGTAAGCTACTGTCAAAACTTCAAATACTACATAATAGAGCAGGTAAATTAATTCTAAATTGTTACCCACACACCCCGTCATGTAAATTACATTTATATATCTGTTCAATGGTGTATAAATGTTACCACGGCATAGCCCACACCATATTTTTTAGATTGCTTTACACGGGTTTCCAATATTCACAAGTACAATACACATATCAGCAATGCTGACAGTGTATACATTCAGTTCATAATAATTGTGCAACACATAAATTCACTTACAGAGGTGGAATTAACCTATGGAACTCATTGCCAGAATATGTAAGACAGGCCAAAACTTTTATACATTTTAAAACCTCTTACAGAGATTCTTGTTTATAGTTGACAACATGGTATTATTATATTTTATGACAGTTTTGTAATTTTTTTCGGTTTGCTTTTGTGATTTGCCTATACATGTATATATTGACTAGAGTGTTTGTTGTGTGAGGGCCTCTACGGAAAGAAGCCGACGAATCTTGTTTGCTAGGCTTATTGAGATACCCTGAATAAAGATGTTTTATAATAATAATAATAATAATAATAATAACAATGCGAATACAATGTACTGGATGCCAGGGACTTTGCATAAAGTATAGGGGCAATGTGGTTCGATTTCTCGGTCTTTGTAACGTTACGATTCCAGCTGCTGTATTTTGGGCACGGTGTAACCATTATAACTGTGTATCAGGCAAGCCATTTAGTAGCCAAGCTTTGAAGACATGTAAACTGCGTGGACCAGGGTGGCACAGGAATCTCTGGACAACTGCTTTCTGATACGAGCAATTTTGCGAAGGAGGAAGTGAATAGCACTGCTAATGGAACCGATGTGTTGTTGAAATGTATGATTTTCATCAAATATTACACCAATCTTCCTAGCAAATAAAATTGTCTCAATTACACTAGAACAGATGGTGATGTGAGTGAAAGGCGCTGGCGAATGGTCAAATTTAGAGCGAATTAAAATTACCTCCGTTTAGAGTCGTTTAACTTCAGCTTGTTTTGTGTCACCCAGCTCATAATATCGTTGACAGTTTCTTCAAAGGAAGATACGGCAGATGTGGCATTGGATTTCTTGAAAGGCAGGTACAGCTGATTGCCATCAGCGAATTGATGGAACTGGAGTTTATGGCGGCGGATGAGCTGTCCCAGTGGTGATATGTACATGTAGATTGTAAACAAGAGAGGTCCAAGAACAGAGCCCTAAGGTAGGCCCTACTCCATATCGCAGCATTTGAGACAGTGATCTTTGACCATTTAATGTAACTGACTGAGATCTGTCTGTGAGATATGAACGAAGCCATTGAAAAGGACTATAGATTTGATACAAAGATTGGAAGAATCCCAGGCCTGGAACCAATGGGCATCTTGACCAGTCTTGTCAACAGACGTTTCTGTTTGAATGCTGCAAATGATTCAAATTGGCCCATTGCCCCAACATCAATATCTGTCGTTTAAAACTTGAAAATTGATGAAAGTGAAACCCAAGTATGATCATTTTACGATCGATTTACCAGTAAATATGAAGTGTTATTAAACTGTCACATATGAAGCATGACTTGAAATTTAATCTATAGTAACAGACACAACACACAAACAAAAGAATATGTCCTTAACACACGACAGAACAATTATAAAGTAACAAAAAGACGTGAGTCAGGAAGTCAACACAAAAAAAACTTACGCGGGTTCGTTCTTTCCTATCACATCCCACAACCGTATAAATCATGTGTAGTCACATGTAGCCATCCTTGGTAAACACGCTATGTATTTTTGTCTGCACCATTCAATCTAACAAAAGTTAATATAGAGAGAAGACTTGGAGATTTACCTGAGGCTATGATAACAGAGAGACGGAATCCGTTAATCTTCCCATTGTAATGGATTTTCCAATGTCCTTGGCGAAGAGAGAATTTTCAACTATCCGCGAGTATTAAAAACCAAAATGTCCACTTCTAGGTCGCTACTCCGAAAACGGCGTCGGGTAAGAAATAATTTTACCGCTTGCATTTTCAGTACAATGTTGTTCGCTAGCTCAAAATTCAGTGTTTTAGGTTTTGTTTAACAGTAACCCTAAATATAGGTTCGTGTACAGTATAGCTGCGGTCATCACAACTTCTGATTGGTGAACGGGAAAGATAGTTATCGTATATTTTTACTGCAAGTGGTCAGCTTGGATACTTAGTGTAACCTTAACCGTGAAAGCTATTAAGCTCCTGTAAAGATCGTGGCAGTAAGTAACGAATACAGATTTTAGAAAGGTAACATAAAGTAGTCGATGAGAGAAATGTATTTTTTAGGCTAAACGATGGGTCGCAATAGCGCTGTTTACGGTTATAGGTTTGTTACTAAATATAACTGTACACGCGCGACATCGGACACACAGCTTGAAATGCGTACAAATTTTATCAATGTTGCATGCATGGCTTTTTTTGCAGCTTGTACTCGGAGTCGTGAATATGTTTTTTAGTATTCATTGTTATACTAGCAGTCGCCTACTAAGATGTGTTTTCATCATTCTTGCATGGATAATTTTCAAAAGCGTAATCTACATGTGCGGACAAATATAGGCCCCTATATTTTTGCATATTAAAAAAAGAGAACAATAACGTAAACTGTGAACAACCCTATAATAATCCCATGTAATTTTGCTTTGGCAAAAGTTACGTATTTTGTAAAAGGAACAAAATCTGAACAGATTGAATGCAAAGGATATTATCAGCTCTGCGTGGCAAGGCTGTGTTACCGGCTATGAGCCTATAGCCCGGCGGTAACACTCACATGTATATCAGCGCCAACTACATCGACAGCGGCACAGCGCCGGTATTAGTCGAATACAGCAGTATTTTAATGAGCAGTGACAACACGGCAGAAACAGAGAGCACATGTCCGCACAAGCTTTTTACTGTCTAGCTATATGAACAAGTTCACAATCATATGTTTCAACTCGATAATATCATACCTGCAAATCCAACGCCGATTAGGCCCTAATTGGTGCCCAGGGCACGTAGGAGAGTAAGCTTTGTCCAAAGTGACAATCACCAGGTGCTTCGCTGATGTAGGTTAAAATTAGAGTCATTTACATGCACGCATATCAACATTTTTATAAGAAAGAATGAATGAGCGAGAGTCATTTCAGTTTTGCTCATGATTTTGATAACGTTTTTTGAATGTCAGTCTTTCAACCTTTGCAATTAAGAATGAGAATAGATAATAAAAAACAAAATGATCCTTTTTTTTTACATACAGGCCTACTCTAGTTTCAAATGAGCTATCAAACTTATAAGTAGTTTCAAATTCTTGACCGTTAGGCCCTAAATTAATTTTAATGATTGATACAAAAATTGAGGTTTCCTACTCCAAATATGTAGGCCGATAGGCTACCCTTCATTCTTCGAGTGGACTTGTGCTACCATTGATGAGATTTAACAGAAAAGCAAACCGTCAGATGTAAAATTAAACTGTAAATAGACTAGGAAACATCATTGCACAATCACCAAAACAGCCTATTCGGTCAAACTATTCCTTATCTCAGCCATGCGTAAGATGCTGTGTGTTCCCGACGCTAGCTAAAAAGGCCTACGGCCTGTGGCACAGGTTATCGTAACGTTGCTTGGATAGTCGTTCGAGGCGAGCGGCCGCAGGTCGCCGTTTATTTAAGTTATACCACTCTCCGCCTCGTGCCCATCGTTCTAACCATGCTCTCTAATTTCCATAACCGAATATTTTATTATATACCACCTTGCTTTCTTTTGTTTAAAAAGTGTCCCATTTACAAGTTCTTTTGTTTAAAAGTATCCTAGTAAATCGGACAGTTCTTTTGTTAAAAACTGTCCGGTTTACTAGTAAATCGGACACTTTTTAAACAAAAGAAAGTCACGTGGCGACGAGTAAAAAAAACAAATGCGAGACATTATACCAGAAGAAATTTATTTCACCATCAAGTACAGAGTAAAGACACTTTAAAAGAATCACCGGTCTGAATTAATTTTGCACGACTGTACATCTCAAAACCAATTACAGGTCACCGTGAAATAACGGTATTGATTGCAAATATCACTTCTGTGTTAAGGTGATTGTTATCACGATCATTCGAAGCTGAAATTTAAGACTTCAAAGTCAGTTATTAACACTGAATGTAGAGGTTTCAGTCGCCTTTGGTAAAGTTAAATCTAGCTGCAGGCAAACACACACGCAGTATCACGGTCATTGTGGATCTACACGTATTTTTTTTGTACTTGCAGTTTCTGTTGCGCCTTTCCCTGACGTGGCTGTGTAGCTTGGTCTTCCGATTGTGGCCGTTAGCACTGGCGTGACAGGGGGACTTTTCTTTTCCATCTTTGGCTTTGGTAGTTGAAGTGCACCGGATACAGCTTTCATCTGTACTTCATCCGCCATATCGATATATGTAGAGCGACTCGGCAATATCGTGTATGCTGCTCAAAGTTTTCGACCCAAATGAGCAAAGCGTGACTCTAACGTCGATCTGCAAACGCCTTTTCACTTCATTCAACCAACCAATCAATCAAACATAATTCATACAATTCAAATCAAACTAGGTGCGCAACCACGTCATCGCACTACTATAGCAACACATGTCAACTTTGTTTTATCCAATCATGGGTTAGTTTTTTATACTTTCGTTCAACAAGGTGTCAAAACGCGTCAATGTTTTCCTGCCAAAGTTTCAACTTTGCACTGCACTAAAATTACAAATAAAAACATTCGGCGTGCAAACAAGGCTCTAAAACTCGGCAAATTCGTGGTATAACACGGTCAGCGAACTCGTAGTCGGCGGTTTACGGAATTTAACGGTACAGTTTGCCATAAAACTCCTCGGCCCTGCGGGCCTCGGAGTTTTACTGGCAAACTGTACCGTTAAATTCCGTAAACCTCCTCCTACTCGTCCGCTTACCTATAGTAAACGGCGACCTGCGGCCGCCCGCCTCGAACGACTGTGGTGTGAGGCCGTATAACGCCGGGAACATCGTACGCAGGGCTATTCGTTGTCACTATGGTTGGTTGGAAATAGTGGGTTCGACTGGAAAATATTACAGAAAAGATATGTGTTTTAGAAACATGACTATCCTACGTCATATGAACGATAAGCTTCTGGCTACTAAAGGGGTAAGCTTAGCCCATGGATGTAAAAAATATTTTTTACATCCATGCTTAGCCTAAGTAGGTTTCAGCGATGCAGAAACAGTGAAAATATAGGCCTAATGCTTGTATTCCTGATGAAATTTGCATCACAGAAGATTTTGAGAGACCACTTACACGATATTTTCTCCGTGTTTGTTCATCCATTTATAATTCATATTTACTGATTGGCGATAGCACTAGCACGCTGGCACAGGGCTATCTAACCATCTATGTTCATTCTGTTGGTCTGTTGTGTACCGTTTCCAATAGCAACCACGCATGCTCAATAGGCACCGACGGTACAACTATGAAGGTCGCAGAATGGCGGTAGGAGACATGAACGACGAAGAATATGATCTGGAGCGCCTTCGGGCTGAGATACAACAGGAAAGGCAAATGAAGTAAGTATGACTGTAGGAAATGGCCATCCAAGATCAGACAAACTATCCAGCGATCTTTATCCATAATTAGGACGCACCAAACTCCGGATCAGACACGACATGCAGAGAGGTAAAATGTAAACGAGATCAGTAATTATGAATATGACATGAAACTGGTCCAATAATCATTTCCATTCTAGGTAATACATTACCAGGTCCATGGGAAATTTGTGATTTACAAATTTAAGTAGGACCATCCTGAACCACTAGTGCGTAAACATGCACTGCAGTCTGTAGACAGACAGTTGAGCAAAGTTGTCAAGCACACTCAACTCAACATTTCCACAACAAATGGCAATTTACGTAAACTTCCAAAGTGAGACGGATCACTTCGCAGTATTTGGATTGTGTCGATGTTGGAGGAGTACTTGTATTAACTGTTGATATTTCCTACCACTGAACCAGCGGCCTTTCAGCCTCAGGGGTGGTTTACTGTGAAAACATGGATGTAAACATCCATGGTGAAAAGTAGCAAGTTCGTCGTCTATCGTGTAACCGTCGATCGTTCCCTAGCATTCTCAAAATTCATACCTGGTACTTCATTTGCTTCAAAAACGCTAGTTTCGTGTGATTTCGGCCGAATTCGACGGCTCAGTCCAAGGAGGTAAAAAGTTCTCTTCTACCTCCATGGTTAGTCATGGAGCCAGGAGCGGAGCTAGTACCTCCATGGTATAGGGCAAGCATTGTGGAATATCTCGGTCATTGCATACTAAATGTCATTACACATGGTATGTCTGATTTGGCCCGAATAGACCATAGCCACGTCTAAATCTGTGAGGGGAAAAGCTGTCATGCAGTTATCTCATGATGGTTGAAAAAGGCTAAACCAGCTAAATGAAATTCAACGGCGCAACTAAATGTAGATATAAAAAAGCTCATGCTATAACCACTCTCCAACCATATAGTATTGTTTACTTTGGATGGGTATCATGACATAGTTTGGAGTGAGATATCTGACAGGATAGAATTTGAAGGTATGGGGGAGAAAACATGGGAGGCTGCAAGAGGGGGTTGTCCCTTCTCTTGCGTGGAAAATTTTGAGAAATTTAGGTGTGAAATACATTTGTGTTTTTACTCAGTAAAACTGTTAGAACACCCAAAGGATGAGAGCATGAGAGGGAGGTGTCCCTCCATATTTTGAACACCCCCTAAGGCCTTGTAGCTTTCAATTTTTTGAGTGAAGCCCCCCTCAGATGTGAATTATGTCGTGTGCGGTGATGAAACATTGCAATGATGTGGTGTCAACAATTTAGTGCAGAGAGAGAGAGAGAGAGAGAGAGATGAAATTTAGCTCTCTGAGTGAAAAATATTTCTCTAACAATTTCAGAGAGATGTTAGATCAGTCTACAGCAGAGTTAAGAATAACTGTTGCAGAACTTGAGAAAAGATTGGATGGCGTGGAAGAAGAAGGTGAGCTTCTCTTTGATGTTAATGAAACTTTTAATAATATTTAGGAAGCAAAGGTTTCAAGTATCATTGTCTGTATAACTGTTAGTCTGTAATTCCAGCAGTAGTAATCAACAAATTGTGTATTGACATTCCTGCAGGAACACAATTAAGGATTGAAACCTAATGCACAATTACAAGTATCATTTTTTATGTCATTGATAAATCAGTGTCAATGATATCAAATTTAGGGGATGCTAAAATAATACAAGTGAAACTCTTATTAATAAGCATATTTTCTTAAGTTGTCAAAATTTATTATCTATCATTATGCTAAAGTGAAATAAAAATTACCATAATATTATCTTGTTGAAATATGATGATTGTATGGAAATTCTGGCACAAAATTACAATTTGTACAGGAAATGAATGGAAGACCAGGTATGAAACGCAAGAAGAACTCAATCAGCAGTTAGAGAAACAAATTCTAATGTTTCGGGAAAAAGTAGACCAAGCTAAACTGATGGCAAAAGAAGGAAGAAATTCAGAGATGAAAACCTATGATGAGCTATCAGAGGTATGTGTATCATCCTAGCTTAAGCTTGCTTGTGATTTCAATAAATGTACTTTAACGATTACAGTATGCTTTTAGTGCATTGTCAAGGTCATTCTACAAAGTGATGATGGCATGAAAAAACTGCATTCCATTCAGATGTTATCATGTACACGGAATAATTTAATGTTAGGAACATATACTAATGGAATGCTTAAATGCTGATGTAGTGATATTCATATTGACATGCATTGTAAGTAAGTATGAAAGAATTGTATGGTAAATTGATGGGATTTTGTTCCTATGACAATGTTTACTGAATACCTTGTTTGCAAATTTTCAGCTACCTATTTATTGAAATGAAAGTGTTAGACTTTTACTTGAATTTCAATATCATGAAGTATTCATTTGGCAAATAAACCAGGATTTGATTCCTTTAGTAGACTAAACTGCTGCATGTTTCATTAGTAGTGGTATTATATAACAACATTGAACAGTCTGATCATTGTGAGTGCAATGCATGAAACTTGTGTTTCATTTTGATAGGTGATCACAGTTAGAAAAGAATCTTAACATGTCTTATCCAAATTTTAAAGTACTGCTGACAAACGTGGATGATGACTTGTTATACAACATATATTTCCAAAGGTTTATAAACCTGTAATATAAATAAATATGACTTTTTAATAATGATCAATATTTGATTGTATGATGTATAAATTTACATAAAATTATCATGTCAAAAGAATTTGAAGGATAAATAGTAAAAATTATGGCAAACCAATCCAGATTGTGATAAGTCACTTTGTAAAACACCAATATGATGATAGACCTATCATTTATCAAATTTCTAAATTACTTTACTTTTGGATAAGTTTACCTTCAAAGCTGTAGTTGACATGTACAAATAAAACATTGCCAAATGTGGGTATCTGTAGAAAATGTTCACTTTGAGCTTTTGAATGAAAAGTTAAGAATGAGACCAGAATATAAATTACTGTCATTTATGTTCCAGGGAAGTCTAAAAAAACTGATTCGTCAGCTGGAAAAAGAGAAAGCAAGTATAGAAAGTCAACTGAGAGATTATGAATGGAGATTAGATCAGGAATCTAAGGTACAGTATCTTTCATCTCTCCGTCTTGCTTGCAAAGTGTCTTCTTTTTATAGCTTTATCAGTACAATTCATCGTTATCATTTTATCATGAAGTTTTGTAAAGTTCTTGTCTGTAAAACTATTCTGGCTGCTATCAGTTGAACCTAGACTTGACATTGTTACAGAAAATCAGACAACTTTGAATGTCAGTAAGTAGGAAAAAGTGATGCAACATGCACATTGTTGACTGATCACATGATAATTCATGTTGATGAGTATCTAATTATTTTTACAGGCATTTCATAAAGCTAATGATGAAAGGAAAACTTACCTGACAGAAATTGGACAGGTGAGTTATCATTGGAAAAATCAATATATGTACATCTTTTTATCACAGTATATCAATGATATTCACTGCAATAAATTGATAATTATTGATTACTAAACAATAGGTTGTAAATAATCAAGTATCTTGTATCACGTTACTTTTAACACTTGTAGCTTTTCAGTTCATCTTGTTTATTTTGAGGATTTTTTTCTCAGATTACGTAAAGGTACAAATGGTTATTATTGTAGAAAAATGATAAAAAAAACTTTACATATTGTGCACCAAATATGTACTTTACATTGATGTATTAGCCGAGAGAGGGAGTGAGAAAGAGAAATCTTTCTGCTGTTAAGCTGGCACCTGTTAATATCTTTACTGACACTTCATAGGAGTCTGTAGCAAAACTGAACAGTTGAACAATGAGTAAGACATGCATTTGAAAAATTAGTCCGATTTCAGTATATCTTAGTCTTGTTTTAATTTACCTCAAGCTCATTACAAGGAGATAGATAAAATTGAGGAATTTGGGGGTTTGCCCCTGTCATTTGATTTATTTTTCATTTCAATTAATGCCAAAATCTAACAGATTGTAAATATTATATAGTAGTAGAGTGTAATTATCTACTATGCAATCTATGGACATGGAACTAATGTGATGTTAATGGCAACAATAACATGTATGATTGCTTTAACTCAACCATTAATGAAGTGTTATGGAAAGCTTCATGCAGTCGATAATTGCAGCATATGGAATTTCATCAACTAATATCCAGCTAACTTATCATGTATTCCTATATTGACCTGATGAAATGCTGTCACAGTTCATCATCGTCACACTTCATGTGTTTATTCACCTAATCAAGTCTCACTATTTTTTTTCCATGTATAATATTACCCTTGCTGCTTGACTCATCACGTTTTGAATGGTGTTACCATGACTACCAGGCTCAGAAAGATCATCATGATGTAGGTTTTCTATCATTTTTTGTTTTTTAAAACATTTCCAGTGAATGGACATACTGATATCTCAAAACAGTTACAACTACAATAAGTTAAAGTGCAAAACTGACATTCATTTCAGGATTATGCTTCAAAATTTAAAGATACAGACAAAACTATTTTATTTTGTTCAAAGTGCTTGTGTCCCTTCATTCAACTCTTCCACTGTGTGGAAAGCATCTATCAGCCAACTTTCTTCAATATTGTTACACGACTTTTATTGTAACATATTTTATATATATATATATATATATATATATATATATATATATATATACACACACATACACACACACACACACACACACTACAGATTTTGAAACAGTGCGGCATGAACACATTTCATCACAACTAACAAAGTTATGAAACATCAAACAATAAAGAAAATGTGTAGTCATATATGTCTATGATGTGACAATTTCATCATATGACCTGACTTTTTGACATCTATAAATAAACTTTGAAATATGATTGATTTGCTTAGTTCAACTTAAGGGGTAGACCCACCTTCCTTGAGTGATTTCGGTCAATTTTTGTTTTATGGTAAATTTTGAATCTGTCTAATATGGCCTTTGAGTGGACGATAAGTTTGAAACCATAACATACTCGGAAATGAGTGAGATTTTAACAAAAATGAAAATTGTAGGCCAGTTCGCGTGCCGTGTTTTTCTTATGTCTAAACGGTTTCCAGATTAGTCAAGGCTATCTCAAGAGCGTAAGTAGATTACCCTAATTCCGTCCGGAGGAGTGCGCATGCGTCAGTCTTCTTCCCAGCTGCCGGCAGGAAGTATGTCGTGGCTACTGAACATGCTGAAGGTAGCCGTCGATTGCAAAAGCGAAATATCAAGCATATGAGAACAGTTAAAATTGTCAGAGTTACAGTCAGGCTTAAAACTCCAGTTTCCGATGCGTTGAAAAGGTGTAAACTGGAAATGGTCGCAAGCGGGGAACGTAACGCAGAACGCTTACAAATTCAACACTAAACTTAGCTTCGAACAAAAACTGGTGATACATCTTGCGCACAACTGAGAGGCTTACGTTATTTTTACCTCGTTTTCCTATAACACGTATTTAATAAAACTGTTCCCGTACAAAACAAATAACGGCCGAAAATCCAAATAGTACTAAGTCTTTAGGCCTACATGTTTGCTAAATAAAGTCCAGCATTCAAAATTAATCGCCGCCGAAAACAAAAACGTACATTTGTGTCCGCTTACAAATGACGTGCACTCAATGAAAAGTATAGTTTGACATTCAAAATGACCCCGCCCCAATCAAACTAGGCTACTCCGAAAATCCAAAAATTACGTCTTTTTCTGATAACAGTTTACATGTTTGTCTGCACCGTGACCTTATGAAGGCCGACGTTCAAAATTAATCCCGCTCTGAACTAATTGCGACTTATGATAAAAATGTCAGATGATTTTTTAACGTCTGCAAATGCCCAGTGAAATCCGTCAACGAAAACTGTTACCGCTTACGTTACACATAAAGCATGCAATGAAGATTACGTTCCTGTACGTCACCATAAGTTTTCTATCTTTTTTGTGAAAATGGTTGCGACGCCTTTTTGTTTCGACGGTTGCGCGAGCAACATTTCTCTCAGTAGAAATTAGAAATATGCCAATAGTTCGAAATTTTAAGACGAGAAAATCGCACCGGTGTCTGCTCTGCCTGGTTTGGAAACGTGAGCTTATTGTTTTGTAAATTCTATGCGGACACAGAGGGAACGTGATGCGGGTAATGCACGTACAGTTTAGAATGATGCCGTGATTTACAATGTAAACACAATGTTGACCTAGCATTTGTTTTTCAATCTGTACCGGAGCTGATCATAGAGCATATATAATTTGTCTCGATCAACTGAACTTTTATTGGCGGACTGCTCATGAAGTGAGTCGAAGTCCAGGGTCGAAATCAATCTCGATTGAAAAGTATGCGATATTTCACAGCACAAATTCATGTCAGTATAGCTTTAAAATTATTGCGATTGAATTGTTTTTAGGTAATTATAAACTTATGTAATAAATTTAAAGAAACAAAAATTTGAAATGATAGAATTATTTCCATGAACTTGAAAAAAATTAAACAACCATGAACGTGCTTTTTTCGAATAAGCAACTACTTTTTCCTGTGGATAAACTCAATCACGCGGAAAAACAGCGTGCTGCTGGCCTGTCTATCATCGTTATTATAGTAATTCAACGGACAGTCGCCACCGGAGAACGACGAATGCTCCTTTTCACATATCAGCCAACGCGATATTCAACTGTTTGACTGAAGTTCACGCATTTCATTACTTGTACAAAATTCGACCGTCGCGATTTTAGAATGACGCATTCAGTTTA
>LD347638.1:128346-138666 GCA_001465055.1 Ptychodera flava
AATTGTGCAAAAACAAAGCGGAGTATCAAAAATCCAAGACACGGTTTTTTACACACCTTACCCTGCTATCGATTGCAGTAAACGGCTCACCAATGGCCATCACCCTTTCGTACTTACACTTTTTTAAGTGAAAAAATTCAAAAACACACATTTTTGAGCAAAACAAACACACGCAAACAGGTTTTGAAATATTCTAACACTTTTTATAATCTTCAACTGTCGAGCTACCCAAACATATACTACATGTCGGGTTAAAGATTCATTTTAATCGTGAAAAATCAGGTTAAAGAAAAGTGTCTGCGAATGTGGGTCTCCCCCTTAAGGTTGATGGTATATTTTTGAAAAGATTCAATCTCAAAATGTGAGACAATTTAGCAATAACTGGGAAACTTACCTTGTTATATTTTGTTTGGTTAATTTGGGTGGAGGGAATGTGGTTGTAACATGCTTTCAAACTGATAGAATAGTCCATAGTTCAAAGTTTGTTCATTGATCATCTTCTTTTCTACCATGAAGAGAAGCTACACGTGTACAGATGACCTCTCCACCAACACAAACACTGATTGTTCTCAGTGTACTGAATTACTCTAGTGGCACAGCAATCCAGTGTCTATGTTTTCATGTCATGGACAGGAAAAGACATTCTTATTTCCTTGAAATGTTACAGTGTTTCAAAATCTGTAGTGATATTTTTTCAAAAAGAGATCTCAGGACAAAAGACCTTGACCTGGTACACTTGTCTTGCACAATGACAGTAATCCATTGTATCAATGGATGGAAAAGAACATGAACTCTGTCAGCATTTCACACACATTGTAAAGAATAAAGATGTTAGTACAGACACATACTGGCTCATTGCTACATCAATGGTCTTTATGATGTTTTGAATTGGATTATTAAATGATGGTTGGCCATCCTTGAGATCTAAGCTGCATCATGGTTAAGGGGACACTTACAAAATCAATTGATTGGCTTCTTTATTTGTGAAGACAACATTGGATCTGCCTAGTACTGATAAAAGACATCAGACCTTGCTAGTGCAGATAGACAGCTAAATTTCACTCTCTAGACAACTCTTGTGCCTCTGCCAGCCATTATGCATGTATATATGTACATATGTGCACATCTTTGATTCAAGTCGAATTGCCCTTCAACATGATGTTGGTATGGGAGTTGTCTAGAGTGTGGATTTAGCAATTTATCAGTGATAACAATAGTTAAAAAAAGATTGTCTATTAGTCTTGTCAGCCCCCCCCTCTTAATCATGGTGAAGTTTAGATCTGGAGGATGACTAAATCTGATCTGAGGATTTTTATATCTGTGGGGTAAAACCTAAATTCCTTACCTCAGGTTATATTATAGTGAGTGAGCTGAGCCCTAGCCCAGCATCTGTGTGGCTGTAGAACGGAGGGATACTCAACACATCCTTCCCTTTCTTCATTTAAAGTGGCACTCCCACTTGGTAACATTTTTAAAAAACATCTTTTTAATGCCAACGGTCGATATTTGACGTGACAACTGCGCGTGGATCACGAGATATCGATAAAAACATGTCCTCAAAAAGTAAAAGTTTGAATTCCGGTGGCCCACCTAAATTTAGCTTCCGAACATCAAATGTTCGGCACTGGGGACATTGTCAACTAAGCTATGGAGTACGAGTCTACACTAACGCTGCTGTACGCCACAGTACCACTCGTGTCGGTGATCGGTCATGCCCTGTGGGGGAAAGCCGAGTCTTACTGACTCGGAGAAAAAACGGAAAACAAAGTTTGCTGATTCAACCAGAATTCGCATAGGTGACTAGCACAGATACGTGCGGTTGATAAATAGCGGCCGCCGCGTGGTATGCACGCATACCACACGGCGGCCGGTCTGTATCGAACCACACGTAACTGTGTGGCAGACGACAAAATGTAGTATTCAGAGGCGGCTAATATTTTACACGTAAAAACTGATATCTATGTGTATTGGTTAAAAATATAATAGAACTGACTGAGAATAATGAAAACGACAAAAACTAAGGAGAAATTTAAAAAGAACTTACCTGACGTGAAGGCATAATTCTGTATATAAAGTCTTCGCAGTGGGAGGTAAAATTGCGTCGTTCGAACTTATTATGGGCTCCCTAGAATATCATCAATCAGCACAACAACAAACCTTCGGGGGATTTCGGGTCACAATCAGAAACGATCATAAAACTTCGGGATGTGAAAAATACGCTCGGGAAATGACATGTTTTTTTCGATATCTCGCAATCCGGACCCAGTCACCACGTCAAATATTGACCGTTGGCATTAAAAAAATTTTTTTTAAAAATGTTACGAAGTGGGAGTGCCTCTTTAATATACTAAATGGACATTTAGTATTTTCATTTTCATGATTATTGAGTGTAAATATATTCAAATCATTACAACTGTTGACTTAGCAGTGAGTCAAGTGGCCTGTGAGTAATGATGGACGGATGATGTACACGGTTTGCGATGATATCACAATGCTTGAAGTGCTAGCACTATCACTAGTGTAGTTAGGCTGATTTTATACAATATATCAATATTGCAACCACTGCTTTCATTCCACACTGTAAAAAATGATGCTTGTTTTCCATTCCAAGACAATGTCAACTCATGCATCACTACAAACTGTACATTTGTTTTGCTCTGTTTATCGCATCACTAAAATTACCATTTGATTTTTTGTCTAACTCCACAATGCACTTTCTGTTTTGTTTTTGTTTGGTTTTCACCTTCTGCTGGTGGTTTTGACCTTCTGCTGGTTGTCAATGTGATTGCTTGTGGAATATGCTGTGATACTTAACTACAGCATGAACTCACTATTTCTCTGAACATTCCCCAACAACTGCAGGCAATGAGAGTCAAACATAATGACGTAGGTCTTTCCCCATTGTATATATATTCTATTCACTGAAGTTTCTGCCCTAACTGCTATCATTAACACATGCTACCATATCAGTTTTCATAGACCATGTTTTAACATACATAACTGCATTTGTCATAGTTACCATTGTATTGCCAGTTCATTGTTGTCATTTACATGTTAGCTCATTTGCCCTTTGTTAACAACCAAACTCTACATTTGGATTTTCATTGTTAAAGATTAGCAAGTCAGTTAAGTATGGCTTGTTGTCTTATAGTACTACATTCTCTTATGTAAGAAAATCTCACACTTCTAGAAAGAATTGATCAAACGTAATACAAGCTTAGTGCAATCATAGGGGAAAGAAATCAGTCCCCTTGGATGGGGAGGGAGTTTTTTTGTACAACGGTTTACCTTATTTTATTTTATTAATTTTGACTGTGATATTTCAAATAAAGTTCAAGTCCAAACCGTCTGACTGCTTTCTTTATTACTACAAGTAATTTTTGTTAATTTTGACTGTGGTATTTCAAATATAGATTTCGACTCCACACCGTCTGACTGCTTTATATATTACCGACAAGTCCTTATCTCCTCTCCAACTTGTGTATACGCCACTGTAATTGCTCCGACAACATTGCCAACTTGCTAATCCGCTGTCGGTATCAGCGGATTAAGTGATTGAGTCAACACCACAGCCGTCCAACACTCCAACACGCATTAAAATAAGGATTTCACTACGTGTGGGACGGCTGTGGTGTTGACTTAATAAGCTAATCCGCTGATACGCTCAGTCATCATCAAGTTGGCAATGTTTGCGCAGCAATTAGAGTGGTATGTGCACTGGTTGAAGAGGAGATAAGGAATTGGAAACACAGTCAGACAGTTTGGAGTCGAAAGCTTTATTTGAAGTATCACAGTCAAAATTAATAAAATCAAATATTAAAGGTAAACCGTTGCACAAAGAAAACATCCCCACCCCAGGGGACTTTCATCTGCCCCCTGTGGTGCAATGTATATCTGTGAGTGAGAACATTGAACTGGCTATTATTTTGATACAGGTTTGTTTATATTTTCAATGTAGAAACAATCTCTTCGGTGCAATCTTTCTGACTATATATTAACAGTGTGTGTATCACTAATATTCCACTGATGTCAAATTATGACAACCAGAAGTAATTCATTTGAATATATAATTTATGTTTCATCATAATGTAGTTCAGCAATGATTTAAAATGTTTGATAGACTGGATATATACTGTTAGTTTTATCGATCCCTTCTTCACTTACTCTTAGCTTGAGCTAAGTTCCAACTGTGTACCATCAACTGAAAGAATTGCATAACTGAGTTTCCATGTTGTAATCCAGTGACTATATGTGTTTGGGATTTATGAAATAGCTTAAGTGAATGGAGAGTAAATCTGATTAATTAGAAACATGCATATCAGATAATTATCCATGAAATATGTATATCAACCAATGAATATCAAAAGATATGTACATCAGCTAATGAATAGTGACATGTGTATCAGCTAATACATTTGGTTTAATCCCTGATTATAGCTGTTAATACTTGGTGACATTGAAGATTTACATGATATTAGACCACTGTTCTCTTCAGAATATTTTGTTCAGTTGATGAATGGTTAACCCTTTGCACCCTGACCCCCTGGTACTCTATGACATCATCGGACATGTCCGAGCCGGGTTCAAAGGGTTAAGAGATAAAATTCTATCAACGACGGCATTTTCCTCCCTCTACCTATTTTCTAGTACCTTACTGCCAGAATTGTCTCTCCCCCCATAACAACTGAAAATGTGAAATTTTTCACCTGCCCACTGTAAAACTTACTTTTTCACCATGCCCTCTGATTAGTTTCTACATTTGCCCACCCGCTGAAAATCTGCACATGAACACCTTTTTGCCTGAATCTAGCAGTATTATCAGTATTTCTTCAAATTAAAAGTCATGTTTTTCCTGATAGCGGCTTTGAAGCCAAACTGACAATGATGGGATTTCATTCATTGTGCAATTCACAGTCAAGGAAATATCATTTCAACTTGAGAACAAGTTTTCCCTCATCAGTATCATTTAGCATATTAACGAATTTCACTGTGAAGTACCAAGTATTGTGTGCCTTGATTTGAACTTGATTTAATTTGTTATGGATACATCTTCATTGAAATTGACTCTACTATATGTAAACTGAACTCACACCATCTATGTAGCTGAAGTATCACACCACACAGGCAAGCTATGTGGTGCTTCCTTAGGGATACAACCTCACAGAAACCACAAATCAAGAACTCACTGTCATTTACTAAAACTAGATTTTTCTAAATCTTAGCACTTTTTCCATGATGTGAAATTAAAATCCATACATTATTAATAAAGAAATGAGTTCACTGCTAGTTTGCCATGACAGAAAAGCAGTATATTTTTGTGTATTGGTTTGATGCTATTTTATGATAGAGATTCAACCAGTTCTAGAAAATGTAGGTTTGCTAACTTCAGTGTTATTCTGAAGTTATTCTGGAATCAGTTCTATACTCTTTTCATCAGTCTTAACTAAACAGAGTGAATTTTCAGTTGTTGTGTACTCTAACTTCCTTTTTCAAACTTTAATATAAAATAATATTTTTATTAGAACTATTAACAAAGTACATTATCTGCAAAAGTTAAGGGAGTGTCCTTCCATAGTAATTGTCTTTCATTCTTCTTAATTGTAGATAGTGTCTATTTCAACTTATATTAAAAGGGACAAAGTTATCTTTTTCAGTTATCTCATGTTGTTCTCTGAACTGAAATATCACTGTGTATCAGCCATCAAACCTGTGCTTGCAGACATAATACTACAAGACAATTCTGATTGTACCAGTTCTTACATCTGTGTTTTTGTGTGTTATGTCCACAAGCAGGTTTAATCTAAAGTTTTTATGGCCACTGTTAAATGAGTGTTGCTATTGTTGGAATACTACATTTGTTTCTCACATTAAGGTAGTATGCACCTCGAAAGTGAAAGACTTAAACTTTTGCTCAAACTTTTCTTTAGGAATCTTTCAACCATTGTCTTTCAAAATCAATAATGAAAATCAGAGGTCACCGTGCAAATTTTGGTACTAGAGAAACAAGTAACCCAAGATTTACCGATATTTAAAATTCAAAATGGCCGGCATCCCAGTGTTAACTCTATGGAGAAAAATAAAATTTTCGAATTTCAAAAATCTAAGCATGCGATAAGTTTTCTTACAGTGCACCAAGTGCTTTAAAATGAACCCCCACCAGTGGTATATCAGAAAAGACTATTGTGAAAGTTTAATAGTCTGAATATCTGTCCCCGAAGTGTGTTCTAACTTAATAAAGATGAGGTAATTGTCGAATGATGCAACAACTTCCATTAATGTAAAAGGATATTTGTAGTTCAGAAGTTTACCACTGTATTTATTGTAGTTGTTCCCCTTATGATATTATACACAGCTTTAATCATATGTGCTGTAGATTATTTTGAGATCAACAGTACTATCAGACTACAGACAGACAAAGGCTTCTGTTGACAGAATGCAGTCCAACAAAACTACTGCCGACTCATTCTTTCAATCAGTAAATGACAAGAAAACCATGTTTAAAATTTGAAGAAGTCCACAAAATTCATTGATTGTCACATCTTCGTATTTATTCATTATTTCATCAATAATTTGAAACAAGTATGGTAATACAGTTGAAGTATAAAGGATATTGAAACAAAGTTATTGGGTTTGTCCAATCTGCGACTAATCAGTTTACTGAAACAAAATGTTGTCATGTGTTTTGGAATTTTAGAGCAATTATTTTCCACTACCTGCAATATGATGCTCTGATACACCAAAGTGCATATTAGGCCAAGAAAAATAACAAGTTTGTTTCTGATCCTAGACATATTACAAAAATGATGCGGTGAAGTGGAATTTTATTTCTCTCAATTTTCTTTTTATTATTCAACCAACAAGAACGTGCACAAAACATGAAAACAACATAGGAATGCACGCAGAGATAAATGCACAGCAGTGTTGCTTTAGCATTTTTGTATAGCAACAGTTCTTTGGTTTGACTATTAGTGCAGCAAAGCACAGTTTTGACAGCTTAATATAACAGTGACATGTTTGTACAGTTCTGAATGGAATGTTAATGTCAGTATTTTGTTTACAGTTCTGTTTTATACAGCACTGTGTTATGCACTATTGTCGCGTATTTTTACGTTTATTTTTTTTTTTCATTTTGTTTCCTCATGAGCAGAAAAAAAAGGTGGACGCGGACAGTCTGAATTGACGCGCGGGAGGATGAGAAATAAACTTTGTATTTTTCTTGGCGTTGGTGCATACAAATCAACATGCAGGATAATTAATTTTTTGTGTTATTTATTTCATTTTAAATAAATCCATAACATATAATGGCTAACTATCCCTGGTAATATGATTTTATTACTAATAGGCTAAATTTAATCTGGAAGAAATAAAGAAAAGGAATGCTTTAGCTGGAGTGTCTGATCCAATAAGTGGAGCCGCTGCTAGCCCAAGGAGTTTACACAAGTAGGTATATATGGTAGACTGTAAACAACAACAACAACAGCGACACTATATATATCTGTCATTTGTACAAGTTTTGTTGATCTTTAACCAGTCTGAACTCAAGGATTCTTAATATGATGACACAGAAGTTGGTAGCAAGTCTGTAGAATAGACTCATATGAATGACATCATTGTACAAAGCAAATATAGATTGGAGGATGCAACAACAAATGCTAAGGCATGATATAGAGTGGTACAAACACCACATCTTATTTTCTTAAGAAAAATTTAAACATTTCTGATAGAGATCTTTAGTGTAAGGATACATTAGAGGGAAGTGAAATTAACAGAATAAGAAAAGTGTGATGTATATATTACGGAAATATTGCAGACACATATCAAATGGATAGAAAATTGTAGTAAATAGACAACCAGGGAAGAGGAGGAATTCAATGAGGGTGTAAGCTACCCCATACAGAAGGAAATAGCCACCCCAAAATAAGTAAATAGCCTGTTAATTTGGTAGATGGCTGGCTTAAAACAGCTGATCAAAATCAGTGAATAGCCTGTCAATTTGAATGTAAGGCTTCAGGCAAAAAAATAAATTGTGCTGTTTCGATAACATAGTTTTCAAAAATAGGGTAGGAAGGTCAGCAGGAATTTTTTTTTCCAAAATAGTTTTTTAATATGTATTTTTCAGGGGTTCAGGGCGGTCAAACACTGGCCACATTTCCAGAAAAACGTATCATACAAAAAAAAACACATAAAAGACATCCTCATTCAAGCAAAAATCAAATGCCAAGTAAGGAACGCCTGATTTTACGGATTTTTTCTTATTTTTTTTTACTTCCGTGTTTACGTAGCTCTAAAAAGTTTAGGGTCGGCAGGAAAAACATAGGGTAGGTCGGGTTATCGGAAAGCACAATTTTTTTGTTCGGCCTTAAACTGAACTTGTTTTAAAGAAATAGAGTATTTGTACACCAATCAAACCGTTCATTGATTGTCTTGTGTTTGTATTCCTCATTGTATGGAAATATGCCACAATATTATATAAATGTAAGAAGAGTAAAAGTTTGGTCTACGAATGACAATTACATTGGACAATTGTTTTATTTTCTTTCAGTGTACCTGACAATCAGAGAATCTTAGATCCAAGGAAAGGTCCAATCAAAAAGACGGCTGCAGTTAAACAATTGCCAAAGTTACAGTAGTTCCTGTCACCAAGTAAAGTTTGATCAAGGAACAACATGATAGTTTGTGGTGTTCTGGAATTTTGCAGACTCTGAGGTAGTTTACTAGAAGTCTGATACCACATTGATGAAATCAGTGAATGTGGTTCACAGTGGGTTCATGTCAAAGTATTACTTGTTGATGTAATTCATATCAGAATGCTTGCAACAACACAATTTTGTGCTACATCCTCTGCAATTTTATGGAGTGCAGCACACAATGTTTAGCATGTCCAACACAGTCATACAGAGGGGTAGTAGGCCTTCCACAGTATCTGTCTAAAGCAGCAGTATCATGGTCTGGCATTTCATAGCTGTGGGAATTGATTTTATAAAGATGGAATTCAGTTTAAAAAATATATCTATTGTACCATTTAAACAACAGTCAATAGTAGTATTGACAATGTGACTAGCAGTTTGTGATCATAGTTTTCAATCTGATAATAGTAACTTCTTAGGATCATCAAGATATACATAGTACATTGACCTGTATATTATCTGTCAGTTTTATGTTATGGCAATCATAGAGGCTCTATTGTAAAGGGAATTTTGTTTTTGATGATGTGGTGTGCTCATTCAAAGTTGAATGTTGTACAGCATAATATTAAATACTTTATCAGGCAGAGTATTTTTATTGTGTGCAATTCACAATAATGTTGGTCTTAGTGTGCTTGAAATGCAACTGTCAAGATTTTTTGCTCAAGTACACTCAGTGCATCCATAGAGTGTAATGAATTATTGCAACTTTCTTCCTATTAATCATCATAGGTACTGAATGTAATTTGGGTACTAGTAGTTTTTTTTAGCTATCATAGCATACTTTTTTGACAGAACAGTAAATATAGATTTTATGTAAATAGGAAGTCCTGAGATAGTCGCAGAAGCTGACAGAGCAGCCATATTTCATATATTTATCAAAGCTGTAACTTAATAAGATTTTTGTAACTGATATCAGACCATTGAATCATGCTTAAGAATACAAGAAGGCAATGTTTTTGAATCAGATTTTGTAAATGGTTTTTATGGAGAGCAGCTGAAACTCTAGAGATGACAACTCAAAACCATATGTGTAAGTTTTATTTCAAAACTTCAAGAAGGAAGACGACAAATCATGTTCTCTTAAAAAAAAAATCAATTCAGAATTAAAAGTCTGATGTACATATTGTAGAAATATTTCTCAAGTTTTATTTTCTGTATTTTTAAATCGAACATTAGCATTTCTGTAAGTATATTCAATGCTTTCAGGCAGATAGTCGTTACTTTCAAAACTAAATAATGTTGACCAATGTAGTAGGTGTACTGTATTATTAAACACAGTTCCTTCCACATGATAAGTTTGTTGCCATGTTGTTTACTTGTATAGTTGATAGTCTGCCTGCCTGATGTTTTGGTTTATCTTATTGGTTTTTTTCCCATTCTTCAATGTCGATATACCTTGTATGAATTCAGCTCCTGATTGACTGAACCGGATTTTGTATTTTCAGCTAGATCTAGTTTTGTGAATGGTAAATAACGGACTACAACTGAAAATCTAATACATGTATAAGCATTTTGGTTGACTGTGCCATGATGAAAGCTGTGTGGCATCTTTGTAAACTTGTTCTAATTTTAAAAATTCCAAAAGTTCAACTCTTGTACCCTTCATACACTTTGATCAATTTCATTTAGGCTG
>LD347639.1:0-10046 GCA_001465055.1 Ptychodera flava
TATTGCTCTCACGCCAGACGCCAATTCATTTTGCTTAACTATAGCCTCGCGCTCATCCTGCGCTTTCTTTTGACGTCTTGTGACCACTAACGCACGGCGATCCTGCAAGGCAAGTGCGTCCTCGCCTAGCAGAACGTCCTTGGGTATACCTTTCCATACCCCCATACACAAAGGTCCAGTGAAAATTTCACTTTCGATGTGGGCTTTGACAACAGGCGCCTCGTGCACTGTTTCGTCTGCAAAACTAATATTGCAAGTCTCTCCAGGCAAATAGTTAGACTGTTGTACAACCTCTGGCTTTACCAAAGTTTGACAACAACCTGTGTCCCTCTGAATACTCACTGGTTTACCATCTAAACTCCCAACGTAAGTATTTCTCCCAAGTAGATAATTATTACCAAATTCAGCCCAAATATCATAGCCTTTGTCATCCTGACTTTTGACATGGCCAACGACCTTTGTCTTTGCTGAACCTGCATTTTTATCAGACTTTTGTTCGGGACAGTTTCTTGCCAAATGACCAGTTTTCCCACAAGTATAACACGCAGCTGAGGGCTTTGACTTCTCACCGCTCTGGGATGAGTTATCAGACTTCTTTCCCTCACCCTTTTGCTGCTTATGTTTGTTGTTAAAACTTTTGAAACCCCGCTTCTGCTCAGTCTGATCGCTAACAGCGCCAGAATGTGCAGATTTATATGTCTCACCAAGTTTTACCAAATCCTTATAGTTTTCAGGATCTCTTTCCTTCAAATATGTTTGCATTTGTCTGGGCACGCCTTCAACTAATTGCTCCATTATGAATAGTTCACGTACCCGTTCATATTTTTCTTCACCACTTAAAGACGGAACTCCACTTGTTTCCATCCAGCGGTCAAAAGTATCGGCAACAATATCACCCCACATACAGAATGTCTCTTCATCCGTATGTTTGCAAGCTCTAAATTTAACTCTGTATGACTCTCTGGTGAGCTCATACTTCCTAAGTATAGCAACTTTGACCTTATCATAATCTAGGGCATCGTCTTATCTCAACCTAGAATATGCCTCCTGGGCCTTACCTACAAGAGTCGGAGCTAATTTCTTTGGCCAAATCTTCTTAGGCCAACTGTACGTTCGAGCTAGCCTCTCGAATGTACGCAAATGTGTGTCAACGTTGTCACCTTCCTTGAACTGAGGGAGTTTAGCAGTCCAATCATTGAACTCACGATCCGTATCTTGCGAATTTGTTTTCGCTTTTACCTCTAGTTCTTTCATTTTGAAATCGTGTTCGCGCTGTTCTCTTTCTGCCTTTAGTTCAATTTCTCGTTTTTCTTTTTCTAGTTTACGAAATTGTTTTTCTTGCTCAAATTTCTCTCTTTCTGCATCTATACGCATGCGTTCTCTCTCTAAATGCTGCGTGTGATTTGCCTGCTCTTGTTTATACAGATTCAATTTGAGCTGAAGAATTTCTTTTTGATGCAACAGGTTTTCAGCTAATTCTTTTCCACTTAAACCACTTGTTGCGCCATAATCATCGACAGGCTCTTTTTTAATTGTCGGGCCTTGGCTTTCTGTCCTACTGGGAAAGCTTACTTCACCCTCCGTATCGGACATACTCATTCATTCACTAGCACACGGCTGTAGTAAGAGATATACACTTACCTGGTCACCCCTAGAATGCAATGGTATCAACCACACAGTGTGTTGACCCCACCCAGTCAGTGTAAATTTCTTAATTGAATGCAACTGAATGATAGTATTTCCCACGGCTTCTTATCTTTGTTTTTCACTGCTAATGAAAAGATACACAAGTGCACAATCACAGAAATGCAAATTTCTTGTCGTACGATTTGCACAGGTACTTAGTTAAGGGGCGTTCACCCCAGAAAACAACCTATCTTTAGATCGTTAAGACTTTGTTTCAATAAGTGTTTATCTTAGTACTTACAGTCTTTTGCGTCAACAGGATGTATCTTCCCGCGTATACTGAAAGATTAACTAAACACTGAAACAAAAAGATTGTGAAAATTCTCTGCACACAGAAATTTTCAAAAATTTCAAAGTCATAGAAAATAAGCAAGTCCGGCTGCTTCTAAGACAGTGTCAACGGCAGAGTTCAATTAAGTTCACTTCACACAAAAGTTCTTTTTGTCTTCTTAATTGTCGTCCGTCTTCTGTGAACTTGCTTCTACTGCTTATGGTTGACTTCTCCGCTAGGTTGACAGTGCTCACAACATCCAACTTCTCGTCTCTGGTCTATCAGCTACGTCCACACGGCGACGTCTGCACCAGTATTAAGTTGATCAGCAAATTCAGTTCCACTGGAATATCTCAGGTATCGGAGATTCTGCTATGCATTGCCACGCTAATGCATACATAAATGACAACAGTCTCCCCCTGCAGATAACTTTCCAAAGTTCCGGCAGATATTTAACTTGCTGCTTGTAGCAAAGTCAGGTTACAATAACCATAGAAGCGTTCGTTCCGAGTCTCCCAGCTTTTAGTAGCACACAGTTATTTGTCAAAATTCCGAGTGTGTGTTACACACGGCTTATAGTGTCTTTAAAGTACTCACGGGTTAAGCTTTGTTACAACCAGGTTTCCTCCAAGTCCGTCTTGAGAATGTGAGTTAGAATCACAACCGCTGGCTCCAATGTGATATAACCGAGGTTACGTTGGTATTGTCGGTTATGTGGTAGCGTGTCGGGGCCGGCAAGGCTAGTATTCCAATGATGAAGGGATGTAAAGACGACTGGAAACAGCGAGTACAATATAATCTAAGATGCTACTTTATTACACTAAGCTCTAAGCTACGTACATAGTGTGATGGTAAGCTGGAGACTGACTTGAGTACACGTGGGCTAAGAGAGATATACATGCCCTCATGAATAGTAATGACAGCTCATGAATAATAATCACATGACACTACGTCACAATATACTTTGCGACTAACCGGTAGTGTACCCTACCTTCATGGGCGCCGCCATCTTTTTTTCTAGTATTCGTAAATAAACAAATACAAAACGTGCAAATTATTATTTTATAACATGCCATTTATAAAATATATCTTTTGTTAGCCAGTTAGTGTTATTATCCACCTTGTCGCTGATACAAAATATCGTAAATATCACGCATAAAAAATAGGAAAATTGGAGAAAAATGTCGTGCACATGAACGGGGTGGGGGGGGGGCATACGCAAAGAATGCTAGGATTGAATATTAGAAAAGCGCCCCCTGTGTCAATAACTAGATTCAAAAATTGCCAGTTTTTAGACGGAACGCCCTAGTTTTCAGCTTGCAAGTGGAAGGTGGGCAGTGCGGTTACCATAACGATGGCATAATACGTCCCTTGTTTAACACAATAGGCTGTTATCATGGCAAAAATTGCCCATTTTTTCCAACATTTTACACATTGCAGAAATTCTATACCTGCACTGTGGCTGTGGGTCCATAGCTGTGGTGTGTTCGGACGGGATTCCTGTCTTTTACGGGCTGGTTCTGACTTTTACGATTGTGGTGGCGGGGTTAAAATCCTAAAAGTCAGAACCAGCCCGTAAAAGGCAGGAATCCCGTCCGAAAACACCACAGCTATGGACCCAGAGCTACCTGCACTGCTGCAGAGTTTGACGTTGTGTACCGTGTACGTACGTGAACTGCTTTAATCAGAGGGAAACTGGGCATAGTTCAATGATAGTTGTCATATAAACGTATATGAAGTAACAATTAATTCTATTTTATCATGAATCAATACAAATAACATTGCCAATCTTAACCCCTGGCGCGACAACAAGGGCTGAGCCGTATATAATATTAGATCTAATTTGTCGATATGACGACATTGTGGCCAAATATGACACCTCGGTAACTCAAATGACTAACGACAGCATTCCCGACTTTGACTTATTACAGTGATTCATATCCTGTATCTTTTCATACAATATTTAGACAATTTCGGGACCAATCCTGACGGGTTTAGCATGCTAGCAGGGTACGCTTACCCATTCACGACACCTAGTACTACCACTAACTATCAGTGGTTCAGGATGGTCCTACTTAAATTTGTAAATCACAATTGTCCCATGGACCTGGTAATGTATTACTTTGAAAGGAAATGATTATTGGACCAGTTTAATGTCATATTACATGTTTGATTTGACTGTCGATAGCCGTTTGCACCATTTTCGTTGCTGCAGTAACTCTAGAAACAGCTGAATCCAGGGGCGAGGTCATATAGTTCCTTGTCTGAATAGGAAAACAGCAGCTCTTAAAGGGGAAGTTCACTGAGGATGATTTTTACATATGTGGTAGCTCTGTGGTCATTTACCCAGGACAAACTATTTTCATCATTTATAACTCGCAGGATTTTTCACACAAAACGATAAAATAGTACAGGAAGTTGCCCATGTAACTTGAATCATGGGAAAAAAGATCCAAACTTCAGTCTTCAGTTTTTAATAAGCCATCTCGTTCTATATTGTAAGACGAGCGCTGGCGCAATATCAACAAATTTATGCTTATCATTCCCTAACATTTTGAAAATTTCCTCACTAATTTTTTCGCAATGTCCTCTCAGCTTCTTTCTGACAAACGCAATGCAAGATCCATTCCTGCGCTTATCAAGTTCTGAGCGAAAGTATTTCCGCCGCACGATTTTCGACGACTTCCGGCAACACACTCGTTAATAACTTAACGCTGAAAGCCAGGTTTGCAACTGAAATATTGAAGTTTCTTTAAAACTTTTCGATTATCAAGCTGCTTTCCTGTAGCCATGTTGCATTGGTATTGTTTCCAGCTGACCATTCACCTGTCAGTCATTTCCTCTACTATGTTATAAACAGAGCTGGGTTAAGTGACAATGGTCCGTCGGCACTCGCTGTCACGCCTTCAGCATTCCCAACTTGCTTGTGATACCCCAACCAATCCCCCGTCTGGGCGAGATATATACTATACCAGTGAAGGTAAAGAACAGGGCACAAGGACTGTCGACAGTCTAATGTTTGCATATGATGATGATGATGATGATGATGATAGCATTGAATTTGTGACAGAATATCTGACACCATGACCTGTTTTTAAAATATTAAAAAAAAAACTAACAGAATGTAGTTTGCGCCTCGAAATGGGAAGACTTAAACGTTTGCTGATATTTTCTGTAGGAAAAGTTGAAAGTAGTCGTTTTGGAAGTCATGAATACAAACAAGGCGTTATTGACGAATTTTGTTCTAGAGCGACAAAATATTCAACATTTAACGACACTTGAAGTTCAAAATGACCACGATTTCTTTAACTTATGGACTTTCTCAAAAGTAAGACTTTGTTTTCTGCTTGGGCTTAAATACCAGAATCCAAAAAGTGACAGATCAGAATTTCAAACATATATCTCCAATGTTCATTTTACATTATAGTAAGGATATGTCAGGGAAAACTGAAATGAAATGATTAGATTCTCATCTAAATATTGTTGTCGACACCGAACGATACCACTGAGCTAGTTTGAGGTATAAGGCTTTCTCGTCTTGCAAAATACAATAGTGTTGTACTTGAGAGAAAACCTTGGAGCAAACCCTTTTGGCAGACGGTGTTACACATGGTATTTTCTCTCCAATAAACACTTGTACTTCTGTAAACAAGCGCACGTGTTTAAAGGTAGGATAATCGATCCCGAGGCCTGGGAGTTGCACTAGTAAAACAATAGTGTGTACCTTTGCGTCAGAGGCGGAATAAACTATGAGTGTATGCATGGACTTTTCCTAGTAGTTTCATCTCTTCAATTCAATACAAAATTTCCGAATGGACTATTGATATGGGGTTACAGTAGTTACAAGGTGACAAATCCTAGACGTATTGACGAACTGTACTCTAGTGTGCTGTGAACACATTTTTCACGTCACTGAACAGGCTAACTGCAGTTATATTTCGGTATTGCTATCCTATCTGTGTTGACAGAGCTTCATTGATGCGAAACTCTTGAAACGATCACAAGAGAGAGCACCAGCATCAGAGAAAGAAAAATATGAGCCGACACCTGGTATAGACATGGCCACGCTTAACATCTCAAAGGCTGGAAAATTTGGCGTCTGGGACTTCGCTGGACAAACAGAGTATTATGTCACTCACAACATGTTCCTCTCAGCGGAAAATTCAATCTTCACTATTGTCTTCAGGATCACCGATGAACCAGAAAAACAAAAGAAAGAGGTGAGTGCTTACCAGTTGAAGATGCGTCATAAAAATGGATTTGTGCTCATAAAACATCTTCATAGCTCTTTTGCGGTGGCAGAGTAATTGTTTGCTTGTTTTGTCGATGTCATTGTAAGAATTGATGTGATAATTGCCTCGGTAAGATACAAAATGATTTTGTAGAATAAGCTATTGCATGGCGTGTTTGTAGGTAAAAAATTTGCTACTTGAAGCACACTTCATTTGGAGCGGTCGCAGTCAGAATAAAAGCTGCAAGCAGCCTTGCCGGGGCCCAGTTGATCAGCAGTAGATATGCAGACAAGTCCTGAGGTTTTCATTTGCAAGGTCTAAAATATGCTGAATCGGGTCAAAGACGAATGAATTTATATTCGAATCGGTGTGTTGGTTCTGAAGAACAAGATTTTTAAAGATAAAATCACGATTTTTGCAAAATCCAATATGGCGGCCAAACCATGTGACCGATCAAAGCGCCTTTCGCAAACTGCAAAGAGATCACACTTAAGATGTTACATGTATAATTTCAGTCGAATCAGTGTTTTGGTTCTGGAGAAAAAGATTTTTAAAGATTAAATCACGATTTTATGCAAAATCCAATATGGCGGCCAACCACGTGACCGATCAGAACGCCTTTCGCAAACTTGAAAGACATTATACTTAAGATGTTACATGTGAAATTTCAGACGAATTAATGCGTCGGTTTTGGAGAAGAAGATTGTTAAAGAATAAATTATGATTTTCGCAAAATCCAATATGGCGGCCAAACCACATGACCGATCCAAACGGCTTTCGCAAACTTGAAAGAGATCACACTTAAGATGTTACATGTGAAATTTCAGTGGAATCGGTGTGTTGGTTCTGGAGAAGAAGATTTTTACAGATTGAATCACTATTTTCGCAAAATCCAATATGGCGGCCAAGGTCACGTGACAGCTAAGAATTTTATTAATCAAGTTGAAAGGGCAAAGTGCAAGGTTGCCACACACCAAATCTTGAGATGATTTGCCTTTTGGTTTTGGAGTAGTAGTGATTTACAGATTTTCATGAAATCCAATATGGCCACCAGGTCAAGTGACTAATTAAAAATTCAAGGAATAGCTGCACACCTTCTCATTATCCCTGATAAATGTGCCAAGTTTGAGAAGCGTACGTGCAGCGGTTTTCCAGATCTAGACTGGCAAAGAAAGAAAGAAAGAAAGAAAAAAAAACAATGAAACCAAAAGGGGCCCAGCCACTACGCTGGGCCCCTAAAAATGTAACAACCTAGCCCGGTTATTGAACCACTGTTTTTAGAGAGTGGGACTTTGGCCGATCGTCTATTTTTTTTCTCCGCTGGATGACTTGATACCGTTTGTTGTGAGTTCCAATCCGATCAAAACTAGCCGTATTATTTCATTGTACGCTGTTTTAGTTTGTAGACGACGCAAAATAACTTTAATTCATTTTTTTTTAAAACATGCACAGTAATATGTCGGCGGAATGTGATCATAGTAATTTAATAAATGTTAGGTGTGTGTTAGTCAAACGGAAATATATTTGATACTGACCGTCCTATCAACGACTGGTTAGTTCAATGCAAATTCTCATTGTCAGTAGATTACCAACACGGTGCAAATTTTCACGTGACCATTTGTATTGACGAATCTGAAACTGTGCCTTGGACATACAACAAACTTACGTTTTTTTAGAATACAAAACACAGTACAAGCAGACAAGACGAGACAAAAGTACATCATGCCGATGAAATAATTATTTTACAGCTTCTTACGAAATTAAAGTCATTGAATTATGTTCAACAAAGTATTATGTCCACGATAACGTTACATTGATAAACTCCAAAACAACATTTATGCCATTTTTTGGCAATAATTCGTGGTCAATTTGGGTAAGACAATACGCATATGAATTTTGTACACAATTCGCATTCAACTGAATGAGAAAAAAAACTTGATATTCAAGTCGACAGCCATATATATACACCACGGTCCATACCTTTGATGTGTTTTTTCCCCACATGTGTACATACTAAACATAAGCCGCACCTGCGCTGTGCATACACAATTCTTTAGGAAACAGTGCGCTGCTTTGCCATTCGCCCGAAATCCGAGTTCTATGCTTGAAAATCGAATAGCAAATAAAAGAGACAGAATCGGTAAAGCTGTTTGCGTTTCATTACATTAAACCTACCCAGCTGATAGGCAAGTCTTGTGTGTTGCGATCAACTCTAGCGTGTTTATTCGAACTATATTTGAAGGAAAAATTTCATTTCTTATATACAGTAAAACTGTAAATTTTATTTTTATGGCGAAACAATATCTTACTCTTTATTTATTAATTTCAGCTTCATATTTTTTGGACTGCAGTTCAGTAATGTGTGTTGATACGCAAATGTGACATTCGATAGCATCAATATCTCTTACAAACTTGTCTAGCAAGTTCCATAGAGCTTGAGTCTATTCTATGCACAAGATTTTTGACCGCGGTAGATGTGGTCAAAGGTGTATACTAACATCCATGAGTTGCAGTGTCCCGTTCTGCTATAGCTACGATAAATCACATGAATTATGTGGTATTAAAGAGTTTAAAATCAAACTTAAACTTAAACGGAATTACGCTCGGAAAGATGGATTAATTATGTGCAATAATGTGACACAATTGACAACCTTACAATAATACTAAGTCTTCTCCTGAGAACGATTAGCGTGTCGGTGCCTACTTAAGGGTTTTGAATTTTGCTGGTGTCGGTGCCCACTTACGGGTTTTGAATTTTGCTGATTTTCTATCACTTCATCTGTTTCAGAATTGATATTTACAAAGAACCTTTGTTATCAAAAGAGCCTCCGTTCTCTAAGACGTGATTTCAGTTTTTTATAGTTCAAAAGTATTGTTTTTCATACGGCTATACTGCCATATAGACCCACATGTGTACACCACCACACCACGAGGTGTGATAGAAAAAACATAAATGACCAACGTTAGTGGAAATATTGCTACAACACATCAGTGATTAGCTTGGACAAACAAGGATAGCATCGGTTCAAACCATCCCCATGCCGAATGTCTGATCAAACGGGTTTCCTAGGGCGATTGCAAGGTTTCGTGACACAGAGCAAAGAAAGTAAATTTACTCTAAATGTGGAAGGACTCATGATACCGCTGAACAATAATGGTTAACCGATCAGTAATGGTATTGTTAATGTTACGAACCTAATTGTTTTGCTACCGGGAAGGGCCTAGGGTCTAGGGCATAGAGCGGTTAAGCAATATGAACAGTTTTTATCTGCGTCGTAAAATGTTACTCTCAAAACGATTTGCAGCCAATTTTCTCTACCTTGTTTTATGAAATGTAAACTCGTTTCAACGTATTTAATATATCATATCAATGCATCATTTAAACAATTGGTTTAGCGAATCCTTGCTGAAAAAAGGAGGATGAAGTATCTGAGGGCCACAAGAAAACGAGGAGAATTGTTTACTTTGAGTGAGATGCTGGTAGATTGAGCTTCGAAGTACACTAGTCTAAGTTCAGTGTAAAGGGGGAAGTTCAACACCAAACATGTTTATCGAGAGCACTGCTTTTTTGAGGATGCGTGTCTCACTCTACATTTTATTTTAGTTTTGAACAGTATGACGTATAAATGACGAATGTTGTTCATTCATGATCATTGAATCATTAGTACAGGTCCGTCCTTGTAAATCACTTTATGTTATTATTACAAATCGTTTTTAAAAAAATATTCCTACCATCAGTGTTGTCCTTATATTTAAAAGTAGCCGGGTAATTTAAGAAAGTAGACGGGTGGACTGCGAGGGAGCGAAGCGACCGAGTGGCGAGTGAGCGTAGCGAACGAGGGGGGAGAGCGCGAGAG
>LD347639.1:10331-40084 GCA_001465055.1 Ptychodera flava
GCCAACCGTGCACGATCATCGCGTCTCGCTGTCCCCAAATTTGATCAAAGCAGCATGGCGTCGGAAGGAAACAACTCCATTTTCTTTCGAATTTGCTCCACGAGTCCATGAAAAAAAATGATTCAGAGGGTCCATCGAAGGACACTATCGGGCAACCCGACATAGAGAACATGGAGAAGCGCAGTGAAATTGAACCCATGCCGGAATCCACGACGTATTGTCCTGTTGTCTTAAACAACGGGGGATCAGCGCCACGGTGAAGCCGTATGCCGTGACGATGATGCCCCGGTCGGCAACGGTCGGCAACACACATGCCTGTGACCGTGGATTCTAGTACGTAAAAATAATCGATGGAAATAAAATACCCATTCAAATAAAAAGTTGGTTCTAAAACAAATCAGTTGTAGCTCATTTTTTTAAAAATTAATCTAAAAAATGCGTCGGTATCGCTCTGAGAATAACTTGATTTGTTGAGAAGATCATACTCGTAGTGACGTTGGCAGCCAGCGCGGCGGCGGAAAACTAGCTTGCCAGTCTCATGAACTTCGAACCGTCGATCAAAATCACATCTTTTAGGCGCTTTTCTCTCACAAATTCAGCGAAATTGAAGTTTTTCATACATAAACTAAATGTATTGTTGGAATCAAGTATACCTTTCGAACGGGCGTTCTTCGGGAAAAAAATATTCCATCGGCAAGATGCCAAAATAGTGGCCGACGCCACATTTCTTTTTGACGGCACGGTTAAAAATGACCTAAGATGACCTTCATACTAATCAAACCAATTACACTGCTCGTAATAAAGGCAACACCGTAGGCGCGTCCATCAGCCAATCACATTATTTGACAAATAAAAGATCGGGCTATAAAAGCCACAAATGGGTATTTAGAAACTGTTTTGTGTTTTGTGCAGTTCCATGCGGGGGGAAGGGGTCGCGAAACTGCTAATCGTACGTGTGCCGTCTAACAGCTGGCAGTGCAATCCCGAAATTAATAGGTCTATAAAAATAATCTAATTACGTTAAAAGTAGCCGGGGAAAAATGCAAAACAGCCGGGTTATTTACCCGGCACCCGGCTTCTAAGGACAACACTGTACCATATATGACCTCAATAAGAAACGGCTTAATGTTTTAGTTAAACGATAACACATGAGAGCGAGGGCATTATCACGATTTATTGCCTGCCCAAGGGATGGTTGTCATGATTGAAATATTGATGATGCCCGAGCTGATCAAGACCACCAGCCTGAGGGCGGGAAAAAAATCGTGATATTGCCCTGGCTCTCATGTGTTATTATTTTTATTACACCGAACAAGCAAACATGCAAAGACACAAAAGCACAAAGACTTCTTAAAGTACAGTTCGCCTTTATGAGTCCGGACCTCAGCGTAAAATGTTGTCAGTGCCGAGTCCAGGGTTGCCGCTGAAAGTTTGCCAATCTCCTCGGTGGCGTATCCAAATTTGTTGCTTGTATAGTCGCTGAACACAGAAATTGCATTTCTTGTTGCCATTTTCGTTCGTTTGCTGTTTACCTGCATCAAAATATCCTCTAACTGTGCCGGTGACAGCTCTGCATGACGTTTCGCAGCCATAGTTGCCGACTGCAAGTACAAGCGAACGGCAATTTGTTACGCGCAGAAAGGATGCGCAGTAAGTAAAATGAAGTCATCCATGTAATATCAAATGCAGAGGGCATCATCAAGTTCGCAGAGTGCATCATCACATTCTTTTACATGTCACGTGAGTCGTGTGTAACCAATGGCAGTGCACCTGAATGAGTAAGGTGTAATAATAATATATTATTGTAATTCCCTCTCTTTATTTTGCTCATACAACCCGCACGCAGCTATTTTCAAGAGTGCAATTTTCAGCTAGCCAGCCATTTTTATATCGCATGCTCTGAAGTGGCAAACTCATGCCAAATGAATTCATAAACATCATGTCAGGACCCCAAACTTAAAAGCCTGAGTCTGCGTCAGATTGTCTTGCAAGGACATTTACTCACTAGATTACAAAACAAAAGGCCATGACACTCCATAATCTTCTTGCAGCCTAGAACAAACTTGTTACCGGGGATCAAGTCCCTGGCCTTTCAGAGAACCTGCTTTAATGCTGTGTTTGCATCAGTCGAAACCGGTTCAGCCGAATATGTAACATAAGAACAAATTGATTTTCTAGCGAAACTCTCTGCTGTTAAATGATGAACCTGAAAAACGTTCCTGCAGTGACAGTGTTGTTTACACAATGTTGATGTTTGAGATTCATCCCCTGATAAAATAGGAACTTTTGGTATCACTGTTTGATGGACCTTTTCGGTCATGAAAACAGAACGCATACTTCAGAAACATATTTATACCACTCTCGCTAAAAAGTAACCATTTTGACATGCTCAGTCTCCTGAACGATTGCAAACTCTTAGCCTTAAGGAACATAACAATCTTCAACATACATGTGTAACTAACCTCTCGTTTTATTCTATTTTGTCAGTTCTAAAAACGACACTCCTTGTCTACAATCACTAAAACCCGTTAAAGATAGAGAGGTATATATTCCTTGCTTGAATTAATCAATCTTCTACTGAATATCTCTTCAAAAGGTCATCTCCTGGCTCGCTTTTTTTAAGGCCATTATTAAGAAACGTATTTCGGAAGATCATGTTCAACCAATTGTGATACTAGTTGCGAGCAGAGCAGACCAGCTGAAAATGGGAACTCACAAGCATGGTTAGTACAATACATGTCCGCAACACTCCTGCATTTAAACATGATGACAATGATCTCTATTTAAAATAGAATTTCTCTCTTATGAAGATAATTAAAAACAGTTGTCTTGTTAAGAAAGCGTCCACGTTTTTTACAGGGAATAATCGAATGAAATTAACGAACTAAATTGGCTGGTAGAAATGAGACTGGACGGTGCAATATTTGATTCAAATTCATTGACCTAAAATTTGAATTACAGCAAAAGTCATGTACAGAGAGATATATCAGGAAGCTCTGAAAATGTTTGGAAAATATCTATGCATCCTTGACAAAACGTTCATACTGAATTGTCACGACTCACAACATAGAGATATGGACGGACTACGGAGATGCATTAAACTTGCAAAGGTAAGTGTCTATGGCATAGGCAATATATACATTAGAAATTTGCTTGCATAAAACATTGTGGCTCCTTGATGACTAAAACAACTACATATATAAAACAGCTAATATTATTTCAAAACATTCTTCAAGCGAAACGTATTCTAAAATTTGGTGTCAATAAATGTGTACTTGTACTGATTTCCCCACAATATTTCTGAGAAAAAGATTGTTGCCTGTTGACAATTTTCCCCACTGACCTTTTGTAACTAATTTGGTTTTATCAATCAAAGTTTAACGTTTTCACTGTCATTGTAGAGGAAAGAATTCGTACCCAAACTATGTGAAAACATCATTGGTAACAAAAGAGGATGGATTGTCAGCACATTTCCAATCATTAAATGGGATTCATATGTACAGAAAGTTAAAGAGATTGGACCACTTACCGATGAAGAGCTACTGAAGAAAGCAACGAGATTTCTACAGTACCTTGGCGAGGTAAATGGTTACTATTGCACCATTGAAATAATGTTCATAATTCAAAAAAAAAACAAAAAAAAAACAAAAAAAACCCAACAAACTATATGCATGCTGTTCCAGGAGACATCTAAAATGTATCTCACGCCAGGCGGGTAAGCTTTTTTGTATAATAAACACAGGGAACTGTGGTGATAGACAACCATAGTATAGACAAACGAGAAAAGTATGTTTCTAACGCTATATGTAAAAAGTCATAATATTGAAAAAAGTTATAGCATAAACGTTTAACTGAAAAAAGTATCAATGTCTACTTTTTGCCCTAAAAACCGTACAGCTGAACTATAATCATAATACTGAAAACAACTACATCAATCCCCTGTTATGCAATATAATCTGCCGTGTTGCTAGTGGATTAAATAAAATTCATGTTATATTGTGGTTTTGTATAATGCATCCCTCATATTGCACGATATATTAATTACGTTTTCAACAACAATTACCAAGTTATAAAGCACGAAATCAAACCATTGTTCATTACTGGGAAATTTGTGGTCTATTAAATCTGTATAATTTTGGAGGATTGCATTTATAATCTTACTTGCGTTGGTGAGTCAAGAAGGCTATGGTTAGGTATCAAGTTTTTGAGATACTTATTTAAGTGGTATGTGCCTGTACGTCTAATGCCTTTGACACAAAAGTTTATTTTTCTAGCTTAATACCCACAACAGAGGTGGCCGCAGTAGGTAGTATATCACCAATAGGAATAATATACTGCAGAAGTTACATTATCACTAATTACAGCATAAATACGCCTTGCGCATTACGTTCTCAAAAATTGTATGGGTAAAATAAAATTTAAATTAACATCCCAGACGCTCTGCAGGAAAATCTGTGTTGAACAGATATTCGTCCCTATAAGGTATCCTTAAACTTAATGTGGCATACAGAATTGATGACATAGACTTATTTGGATAACATTATGAGAGGAACATAACATTAATATTAATAACAGATAGGAGATGTTCATCAATGATTTATGAACGATGGAAAACTTGTAATCTTGTTACACTGTCACCCTGTCATATTATTATATGTGCTGTCCGTGTATCATTGACCGATTAGTAATATGTATACTCAAAAGGACAGTGCAGTAATAGAGCCAAATGCTCTGTAATCTCGTATGTGTGTGTTTGTGTGTATGTGGATGGGGGTTGGTTAAATTTCTCATTTCACTATCACCCTGTCATATTTTACACGCAATCTGTATGTTGTTGACCCGCTACTAGCATGTCGAGTTTAAAGGAATTGTGATAAACCTAAATGCTGACGACGGTGGATAAATGTTTCAGGCTTCAATTGATTAATCCATGTTTGCTATGCGTTAAATGTTAGCTAATGAGCAAATGAATTGTTCCAGGCCATGGCTTGGTAAAATCAACAACGGGAAACATCTTTTTATTTTCCATTTATCTTACAATTCCCGTGTGTTGCATTTCATTCTGTCGTCTGAATGCTTGAAGGTGACATCACTTTGCAACTTTAATTCTCAATTTTTTTTCATTGTCGACCACTACTTCAAGAAAAAAATAAGTTTAGCGTGCTTATTGTTAGCAACACAAGTATTATTTTAAATTTGTATTTGTATTATTGTTTTCATTAGGTACTTTACATCGAAAGCACTTTAACACGAGGTGGTGATATCATCGTATTGGACCCTCAATGGTTGTGCACCAGAGTCATTGGTCCGATGCTTGCTCCGGAAATGTTTTTTCAGTACGAAAAACGACTAACCAAGAAAACGATATACTCAAGAAGTGATATCGAAGTAGTTTTTCAGGACTTTGCCGACATCGATTCGTTGATTGATCTCCTGAAAGAATTAGAACTGCTCTTTGAGGTAACCGAACAGACACCTGGAGGCACAGTTATAAGGTACGTAATATCCGGCATGCTAGAAAATGAAATGCCAAAGGATCAGTGGGAAGTTGACCGTACGAAGAACATCTATTATGGTAGAAGATTCGAATGCAGAGATGAGACAGATAGTTTCTCCCCTGGACTATTTCCGCGACTTCAAACCAGACTGGAGAGGCGTTTCAGAGAAATGGATAGTCCTACTAAAGGTATCTGGAAAAATGGCATTAAAGTATGCAGTAATGTAGAGGGTTTGATCTACATGACGAAAGGATGGAGAGCTATTCATCTCTGTGTACGAGCAGAGAAGGAAGGCGACGCTGGCAAGTGTTACAAGATGCTTGAATTGGTAACAGATGACGTGTATTATGTCATAAACATATGCTGCCCGGGTACAAATATCGACGTTCATATACTGAGTGCCAATTCTCTAAAAAATCACTGTGATCCCGAAAGCGTCAGCTACTACACCATGAACCAAATCATTGAAGCGGAACAGAAGTGTAGACAAGTGCTGGACGACAAAAAGACGAAATCAGAAGAAGTGAGTGATTTACTCTGCAGAGGGTATGATTCTGAAGTTCTTCGAAGCCTTGGGTATCAAAGTGATGTCAAGTGGATGTTGCAAGATACACTGAAGGAATTTTCAATTATTATGGATCGAAGGAGGGATTCTGGGGGTGATTACAGAATGATGGCTGACCTGATGGGGTTCGAACGGGCCGAAGTCGCATCCTGGGAAGAAAAGGACTCCAGAAAATCTATAACACAGCATATCTTATCAGAGTGGTCAAACCGGTGGGTACCTCGAAAACAGGGTGATTGCATGTCATCTGAGGGTGATTATATCTATGAGAGTACCTTTACAAACCTGATGAAAATCCTGCGCCATAAGGATTGCTGCGTTGATATTGCAAGAGAAGAGATACAGAAAATGTTCACGAAACTCGGGATATCAACAACTTCCAAGGCTGTAACAGGGACAAGTCGAACAAAGCCTGACATATAAAGTGACGGCTGTACACGATTTAAATCCTTATTCCAGCAAACGGACAACGAATACGCAGTTCAACCATACATACGACAACGCTACTTTACGCAATTTACCATAATAATGTCAGATACGATGGATGATTATTGTACCCTAGAGAAGTATTCTCTTCAAAATAATTTGGAACACGAATATAGAGCAATCACATGGGAAATGGATATATGTATCGACGAAGTTAAAGCGCAATAAGAAAAGCCGAGTTCAGTAACATTGTGTAAATTGCATGGTTTCCCCAACCAAATTAAAGAACATAGACATAATTGAAGTGAAGGATATACTGTAACTTCTACAGGTAAAATCTGACGTACAAAACACTGTCCGAAATGTCAAGGCGATTTTCCCTTGCTATTCCACCAGAATCGGCTTTGCTTAATGTTTCTGAAGCCTTTGACACTATCAATGATCGGGTTCAGAATTCATTTGTCTGTTTATGAGGACCTAGGCTCTTTAGTCTGAGTAATTATCCTGTGATAGTTATTGTCACTTGAAAAGACGTATGGTAAGATCAATTATACAGAATGCGAAATGTAGCCTTATTAGCACTTTATGCTTCTGACTTAAAGATGTACTTCTTCATAGACAGATTTAAGCTATACCAGACCTTGCTTAGCACACTGTATCAACTAAATTTGACTATTTTGCTTCGGGAATTAGGTGCTTGTGTTGTAAATTTCTTTAAATGCATTTGTTCAGCTTACTGTTATTCTTAATTCGATTAGTTGAAGTCGGAACGTTTACAACTACGTATCTTACTTATGATAAATGAGTCAGAATACACTTTGCTATGTATAAGGACAAGACGAGATGAACATGAAGTTAGCACGACAGATAATGTCAACCAGTTTTGACTCATAATATTTCTGACAATCAGTTACAATACAATATTATGCGAAAAGTGATTGTTTAAATTGTACCAAGTTTTGACGTAAGGATGTTTCAAGTTACAATGATGTAACTTTAGCCCTCTGTTGCTTTTTGGTAGATAATTGTAAGTAAGCTTTAGTATTTTTGTTGTTTCTTATGTTTTGATATTCGAGAAGAAAATAATTAAAATCCTGGGAGTATCCTCATCTCGTTTCAATATCTAACCCTGTGTTGCTTTTTGCCGGTAATTGAGTGCAAACTTCAGCATTCCAGTGTTTGTTTTGTATTTTTCTTCGAGGGGAAAACTGTTTTTTTTTCAGAGTTGTTTTGGTTTGGTTTCAATATGCAGACTTATGGAGAGACACAAGCTGTATGATCTATTGCTACCATATGGTGATATATAGAGTGTAAGGGTGCTCCTTTCAAGTTTTGGTATTTTTCAAATATTTTAAAATTTTGTCCACATTTGATATACGTGATACATCCTTAGTCAGCATCAAATTCATTTTGATTACGAATGTCGAAGCTATTTTAGGGAAATATACATTTTATAACAATTACCCGGGTTAAAATACATTCACAGTAAATATGGTAAATAAATCGATGAATTGCCAATGTAGATGTGTGTCTTGGTTATTGAATGGAAACGAATTAAAATTAAAAATAAATGATGTGGAGATTTCATAATAATTGCCCACGTGTATGATGTGTAGTCGTATAGACGAATGTTCATTAGACTATCCGCCACCAGATGGCACTGTTATGTCTTATCAAATTTGCAGCCGTATACTCATTAACGTCTTGCATCGAGGGACACATCTCAAAAAACAGTCAGTGATCTTTTCGTTTGGGACAGTCACTTCGACAAATATATCAAGACGATGTTTTTCGATTTATTATTTTTTTTATTCATTTTAAGCTCACGTGTGAAAACACGTGGGCTACTGTCATAGCGATGCCTGTCTGTCTGTCCGTGTGTGTGTGTGTGTGTGTGTGTGTGTTTCTGTCTGTCTGTCTGTCTGTCTGTCTGTTTACACGATAACTCAAAAACGCCTGACCGGATTCATATCAGATTTAGTACACAGGTACCATTTGCTACTTGAAAGAACTTATTAGATTTTGATTAGTGTAGCTTGCATATTAATGAAGTTATGCAAGATCGTTTTTTTTTCCCGTACAGTGGTTTCCCTATGGAGACGGTAACAACAGTGTAGACATATATCAAGAAATACTGCACAAAATTTCATGAAACTTTCCACAGATGACAATCTAAGAACAATTAGATGATACTGTGTGTGTCATGTCAATTATCTTCTCATTTGCATATTTAATTAAAATTTTGTTATTAGTGTCATAACTCTGAAATTCCTGCACCAAACTTGATGATACTTGCAACAAATATTGATCTGATATATATCTAATTATACTTAGAAGCATTAGGCAGTGTCGAGTTAATAAATAGCTCATTTGCATATTTTATGAAGTTTGTAATTAGTCATTTAACTCCGATATAACTTCACCAAATGTTATGAAATCTGCTGCAGATACTGATCCGACTGATATCTAACTGTAGTGTTAAGCATTTAGTATTGTAAAATTAATTAAGGGTTTATTTGCATATTTAATGAACTTTGTAATTAGGTATATAACTCTGAAATTACGGCACCCAAGTAAGTGAAATAGGGTACAGACATTGTTTTGATAAATAACTAATTGTACTGAGAAGCATTTGGCAGTGTCAAGTTAACAAATAGGTCATTTGCATATTTTATGAAGTCTAGTAATTAGTGATATAACTCCAAAATAACTGCACCAAATGTGATGAAATCTGCTGCAGATACTGATTTGACAGATATATAATTGTGGTGTAGAGCATTTAGTTGTGTGAAGTTAATTAAGTGTTTACTTGCATATTTAATGAACATTGTAATTAGTGATATTACTCCAAAATTACAGCGTTAAATTTGATGAAACTTGCTACAGACATTGATCTGATAAATATCGAATTGTACTGAGAAGCACTGAGCAGTGTCAAGTTAATAATTAGCTCATTTGCATATTTCATGAATCCTTATAAGTAGTCATATAACTCCGAAAAAAATGCATTAAATGTGATGAAAACTGCTGCACATACTGATACAACAGATATCTAACTGTGGTGTAAAGAATTTAGTAGTGTAAAGTTAATTAAGGGTTCATTTGCATATTAAATAAACTATGTAATTAGGTATATAGCTATGAAATTTCGGCACCAAAATTTTGTGAAACGTACTACATATATTGATCTGATAAATACTTAATTGAACAGTGTCAAGTTAATTTAGGGTTTATTTGCATATTTAATGAACTTTGTAATTAGTGACATTACTCTAAAATTACAGAATTAAATTAAATAAAACGTGCTACAAATGTTGATCTGATGGATATCTAATTTTCCCATAAAGCATTGGGCAGTGTCAAGTTAATTAAAAGCTCATTTGCATATTAAATAGAGTTTTGTAATTAGTGATTAAACTCTGAGAGTACTGAGCGAAGTTTAAAAAAAACCTGCTACATATAGTGATAACATTATCTCACTGTTCTGTGAAGCGTACTACTATTAATGAACCTGATGTAAAACACGTGAGCATATTCAGTTCATATCTGGTTTTAGTTTCTTGTCAAATCACAGGGGCTCACAAGTGGCTATTTAAATCAATATTACAGCGTTTTTCTTTCTTTTTCAATGTTACAAATAAATCAGCTGACGAGCACAACATCTGTGTAGCTGTCTTTTGTGTAGCTTGTATTGGCATGTATAGTGCGCCCTCAATGGGAATGTGATCATATGTAAATACGACCTTTAGTTCCGTGACCTCTAGCCAATTCATCTGGCCATGCCTACTGGCCATGCGTACAGACGTCGCTGTACAGTAAGCATAGCGAGGGCAGGGCAGGAAGTAGGCATGGCTAGAGGTCACGGAACTAAAGGTCACATTTACGAGGACGCACTTTACATGCCAATACAAGCTAGACAAAAGACAGCTACACAAGTGTTGTGCTCTTCAGCTGGTTTATTTGTAACATTTGAAAAGAAAGAAAAACGCTTTAATATTGACTTAAATAGCAACTTCTGAGCCCCTGTGGTCAAATTGACGTTTCCAACTTTCTCAATTCAACATTTGATTAGTTTGATATTTGCTATATGCTAACATGACCGCATGGACGAATGCTTCGCTTAGATTAAAAGGCCAGTTCCTCTATAATTGTGGACGCAATTTTGTTGTTTATTCACTTCCGTGTTGTTTCATTTCAATACTCCTGTACTCTTGTTTCTGAACTTCAATACACGTTGATGACGATACCAGTTTATGTCCTCCACTCATCTTTTTGCACGAACAGCTAATTTAAAATCCAATGAAGGGTCGTTACCATAGGAGACCGTGCACATCAGGCACCAACAAATCCATTAACTGTAGCGACAGATATTTCAAGGCTGCTCAGGATGCAATGACTCGAAGTGTGTATTGTAGCCAGCAGGTTTCTGTGCGGCCTGCGTTGAGTATGGGCAGGCTTATTTCACTTGGCACTGTTTGGTACAATGCATCTGATAATGACTTATCGATCATGCATTGTATTTTCGGCGCGGTTGAAGTAGATAATCTAATTTGTAAAAACCTTGATGACTTGCAAAATTGTCTGACAACTTTCCGTCAGTTAAAGTACAGAAACGAGCACGTACAAAGAGGCAGATAGAGGGTCAGGTATTACATTTATATTGTGTACGTTTATCAATTATTATAAACTGGATAAACTGTAATTGTTTAAGACCTGTAATTCACGTACTCTAAGTAAATGGAAGTAGTGCTTCTAATTTGTTTTTGTTTTTTGTTTTTTTGGAGATTATTGTTCGCTTCAGTCGAAATTCGGACTGTCAGATGTTATGAGCCAAGAAAAATCGTAACCACAAGCATTAACTTCTTCTTTTTCAAAAACAGAACAAACAAAAAACAAAAAAAAAAAAACAAAACATAAAAACAAACAAAACTCTTGCGTGGTATTTTTGTCACAGACTAAAAATGTCAATGAACTTGCCAATACATAAGAATATAAATACTCGAGCTTGCATACACTCCAGTCAACAAGATAAGGGAAAGTTGAATAGTTTATTTCCTACTGTGGATGCCTGCGAGGAAATAAAAAAGATCGTCTTGAGCCGCCTTTGGAAAACCCATGCACAAGTATGATGTGACTGATCCAAGACAAACGCCATGGTTCTCATATATAACTATGCAAGGGTTATGAAAACTACGACTACAAAACCCTTTACGTTATTGCATTTGTCTTGTTTTGGTCTAAAGAAAATGCAATTTACAATAACTTATCAATTTATCACAGGATGCATCGCTCCTACCCTCAGCGAGACATCTCGGTTCGGAGATGTTCGAAGGAATTTCACTAAACTGTGTGTTGGTGGCCATGCAAGAGTCCAATTACTCCATACATAGTAACGGGACTACACTTGACCTATTGAAGTACAAGTTTCACGTTGCCTTGTGTGAGCTTCGCCTATGAGAATCCGAAAATTAAATTTTCCTGGAACAAAAACCACAAAACATCACAGATGATCTGTAAAACATCGAGGACAGAGCAACGAAAAAATACCGTCCTTATGAAACTCTAACCTGAACGTACGACATGTAATCAAAGTATTTTATCATGTCAGGAAATCGAAAAATAAAACATACTGTTCCCTAATGCTAATATCATCTACCTCATGGTGAGACGCGTTGAATTGTTGTGCTGTCATGTCAATAAGAAGTTCAAATAAACCCTTAAACAGATCGAATGAATTGTTTAAAAATGCTTTCATTTCCCTAAATGATCTACTATTTCATATGCGAGTATACCTGCCAACACCCCTCTGACGTTTCCATCTTTGAACGCATTTGTGCGTTGAATTTTTGATTGGCCGTAGAGTAATTTGCCGACATATCTGCAGGACGTATTGTGACCTTTAAAACACAAAAGGGAGAAAAAAATGTTTTTTGAAATGTGAAAGTATGATCTTGATGGACTATTAGACATAAGATATCGGAATTTGACGGACTCGGGACTTCGATGCGTTCCAAAGTCAAATATGGCAATAGCATTCATGTCAAAATATTAGATTTGTGACATAGTGCTTTGATACACAAGAGAGTAAAACACGTAACATTCAAAAGTTCGACATTCCAGTCATAATCATACATTGGTGATACAACATATGTAATAAACTTAAAACATATATTCAAGGTGAAAAACCGAGAAAAAATGGTGTCAGCAGTAGCGTTATGATCGGGAAATCAAGAGACATGATAAAGTAAACGTAACATATGTATTGATGGTGAAATGGAAAATCATCTCGATATCAACTGTGGTAGATTTGTCGGCATATAGCTGAGTAAGTGTAATGTGAAATTTAAATAAATTCATGTCAGAAAGAACAAGCCTTACTTTTAGATAGGGAAAGGAGTGTGTTAGCCATAAAACGATGTGTCTAAGTCTGGTTGTTTGATTGTGACCTGCAAGGGAATCAGGAAAAAAAACGTACTAAGCAGTGGCCAATCTAGAAACAGTTCACCTGATAACCGTAGTTAATACGTGGCATTATTCGGCCAACCATTTCTTCACCCTGAAATCAAACAATGGAAGTCGAAATATTGGCAAAGTTCATTATTTCACTTGTTTACATAACCATTTACATCAAAACAGGACCAAATGTCGACCTTGAATGTGCTTCCTTAGCACTGTATTTCTTAATTGAGAATAACACGTTCAATGCTGGATCTTTATCAGTCATCGATATGTTTAATCAATAAAAGCGAATAGGAATTATGAAATGGGTAAAATGCTAAATTCGTGTCGCTTTTCCTAAGTACGAATAACAACGTGAATGATGAAACCTCTAGTTTGCAAAGTTAGTTTGCAAATCAAAATTGGACATTAGAATTTAGCTCGACGTAATTTAAACTTGGAAAATTTACAGTTTTACACGAAATAGGGAAAGTCAAGTTTTGCTAACCCCATTATGGATGGAGATTTTGCTCGCGACAGTTTTAAGAGGAGTCATATTGTACATACAATTGGTATGGAAAAAATATTGATTGAAATGTTTAAAACGTCACAAAAATAGAACATGTCTTTTACTATCATCAATGTCATCAAAAGTCTACGTACAATTGGAAAAGGATTCTACCTATACATAGTACATGGTTATGAATTTTTGGTTCTGGTTATGACATGTTGCCTAAAATTAATCAGTGATTTGGATGGATCACTTTTATTGTCAAATAATTATAAGTTCACCACTACCCGTACAGAGAATTGACACCAATGAACTATACATTCAAAGTAACTCGTCAGAATTAAACGATAAATCGTAGGCAAAGCTGTGATAATCAGAATTGTACATACAATCTCTTCTTGTTTGTTTCACTTTTGTAGTTCCTTTCATAAAAAACTCTTGACTGACACTGATGTATAGGCTATCTCTCAGTATTATACATATAGAAACCCACGATACTTGTATCAATGTATCAATTCAGAGATTTTATTCTACACTGCTTAGGTTGTGAAAATGTAATGTATCTTTTCAAACTACATTGCTTAATGGTTGTGTATACGACGACTTCAATGCTTTTTTTAATTGCCTTGGGTGAACTAAATACTATGCAAATATCTCTCCAAAACCGTGTTTTGTAATGTCCGACCCCAAAACCCCGATAATTAATTACCCCCAATGATTTCAATCCTCCGTCATTCCATGAAAAATGAAAGGCCCCTTTGTTGGAATCACGTGATCCTAATTTTGTAACTTCTCTTTTTAAATTTGTTATTGACATGGCGCGATTAGACTTGACTCGACATTTTGCAAGACGAAGAACATCAAGACCTTGCTTATATGTTTTGTTTTTAACTCATCGTAATTTTTATTTTTATTTAACGGTTAAAATAATGTTGAAGATCCCACGCTAAATTTCCTATTCGAAATTTAAAAATACATTGCTAAGGAAGAACATTCAAGATCAAAACGTCATCCAATTTCAATGTGGTGGTCAAGCCAACCAATGAAAAAAAAATCATTTGCCCATATTTAAACTGTTATTCTTTGATTTCAGAGTGATTGTTGGCCGCATAATTAATGTTACTGATTGTAGTTGTTGTTTTAGATTTTGATAGCAATGATAATTACAATTCTATTGCGTCTTAGTGATTACAACACTCGTGCAACAAACATTGTTTTGCTGAGAACAGAAAGGTTAGCTAAGATTATTTTCTTTCTAAAACGTTTTAGAATCGTAATGGCTGATTGAAAATTAGTCGGCGAGGCAATGATATAGCGCTGTGATCATCTGTTGGCACTATAAGGATTGAGTGATCAGGTATAGGAAATATGTGTGTGTCTCCGTTGTATTTGAAGATGTGTTTGTTCGTCTTGAAGCACCTTGGTTAACTGTTTCCTTTTAAATTTGAAACTTTCAAATCGAAATTGGGTATTTTCATTGTTTTGGCTGAATTATTAAACAGACGTTGCATTTCACGTGCACATATTGATCATTTGTTATGTTGTGTCAAAGCAATTGCACATATTTAGATTTTTGAAATGAAAATTTAAGCAATTATATCTCGCTGTATGAGGTCAGAGTCCTTAATATTCAAGTGTGAACACATGCAGTGACGACTGACTTGAATATTAAAGCGAATACATGTATTGAGATGGCCTTGACCTGCAAGTCTGTCAACTCTGTGAGTTGTCTTTTACATTGAAGCGAATACTGTATTGAGATATGTGGCTTTGACATTCAAGTCTGTCCACTCTGTAAGTTAGCTTGAACATTCAAGGGAATGCATGTACGGAGACACGTGGTTTTGACATACAAGTAAAAACACTTCACTCTGTGATGTCTGACACTTGAACGTTCACGTCTCCACACACGTTGGGATTGAAAATATTTTGGAGATTTGTGACTATTTTAAATAATAAGAGCAGTTACAGTTCACTCTATGGTGACAAAGGCTTTAAAGACTTAAATATCTATACCTCGAGATTACAGCCTCGATCATCCAGACGGGTAAGTGAACGGAGATATATGCTTTAATAGTCAACTAATTATGGGCCATTCTATGGCCCCCTTAGGCTACAACATCCAAGCGAGTATATGCATGGAGACTTTGCTTGAACATTTAATCGATTACAGTTCACGATGTGCGGTTAGATGCTTGACCATCCATGCTACTACACCAATGGATATAACCCTGGAACATACAAGCGAGTATATGCATTTAGATCTGTGGTTTTCACATTCAAAATGCAAGCAATTACGTACAGTCCACTCTATGAGGTCAGAGACTGTAATATTCAAATGAAAGCAATTACACTCTCTGAGATCTAAGGCTAATATATTAACGCCACTATCCTCATAGGAAAACGCATGGGGATCTGGCGCTTGAACATTCTGGAGATCACAACCAATTTTGATTTCAGACTATAAAATAAGTCTACACAAAGATGATCTTTGCCTTTAAAAATACAATCGCTTTATATTTCGAGAATTTTATGACAATTTGTATAAAATGAAGGGTATCATTTTTGTCAATAAAACAAGAAACTGTTCATGTTTTTAAACATCTTTAAGATATAAATAATATTATGTTATAACATTAAAATACAAAACGTACGCAGTACTGACGTTATTAAAGTGATAAGTTCCGTTTAAAAAATCTGTCAAAGGAAATATCTAAGAATATACTCGTCCTTGTTAACGTTGTTTAAGACACTGGGAACGGCTCTAACTAAATTCAACAACTGCGCGTGTAAATGAACTTTTTTTTGGGGGGGGGAAGTCTTGAAAAAAAAACGAACTAAACTAATATTGAGAACACAATATGGGATATTTTGCATATTTGAACATCTATTTCATTTAAAAAAATGACCTGAGGTGCGTCTTCCCACCGAATCCTACATTCAAGAAGACAAGCAGCCACTCAAATATTTGTGGCAGACATACCGTATTTTCTGACTTTAGCGCTCATACGCTGGAAGCCAACTTCGTTACGAGATATTTTACTCATGGGTTATTGTCGGAATTAAAGTTTTCGCCTTCTGTTGTACAAGGCAAAAACTATTTTCCGATTTGTTCTTCGATGGGTACGCCGCAGTGGAAGCGCGTTGGAGTAGTTGTAGAGTATTACATATAAGGTAGTCATACTTAAACAACCATGACGAATATTCGACGCATTGCCTTAAAGCTAGTAAAGGGTAAGATATACCTGTTTTAAACGCGAAATGCCACAGCATTTCATAAAATTTCGCGATTTTGATCATATACAATCAGTAAATGTCACTTGATAATGTTCCTCTCTTCTGGATAATTTTACAACTCAGGACAGAGTATCAATCATTGTGAATGGCCTAATCCCGACTATCATATATTACACCGGTCCTTCAATTGCTGTGAATGGCGTACAGCCCTCAAACATTACATCTGCAGTAATTCGAGCGCTTTTAAAGGGAATCTGAACAAATTTGTATTCTCATTTTTTTCAAAAATGGTATTTGCGTTTTTCTAGGTCCGTCATGTGAAAAATTTTTAATAACTCTTTTGAAAATGTGTCTGTGGAAAATATATGATCATATCGTCAAAGTTACAACCACCAAGATATGGTTTCCTCCTAAGTAGTTTCTTGTACTTCTATTTCTTTAAACAAGGGGGTATAACATTGTCGAATATTTCGAAGATTTACTTACAAAGGCATCTTAGAAAAGTTCCGAAAATTTGACGTCTTTAATTTCTGAAAAATTTAGCATTTCAAAGCACTACATAACATTACATTGCACTGAATAACACTACGTTGTACTTCTTAACTATGAGATGTACTACATAAGATTATATTCCAGTTCTACTATTATCTATTATCTATTAGCACTTTTCCCGTTCGTCGAAAATGACTTGATGAAAACAAACATCTGTCACAGTTGTTTGCGTTGACACTTTGTTATTCGTCCGGCTGATGCACATCTGCTTCTGTCACCCAGACCGTAGTGATGTTTTAGATGCCATGAAATATAATTCCATACATGAGGACAACGGAGACGTTTGTTGGTTCATTTGCATAAATTCCCATTCAGCAATTGATCTAATATTTTAAGAAGTAACAATAAACATTTATCGCTACATGTACAACACCTACGACAGATAACACAATCAGAGTCACTGTTCTGGGCTTAAGAAGTGGATAAAAGTTTCATCGGGCGACTTGACTATGTGTGTACACGAGGCAACTCGTCCAAGCGACGTCGCCTGACTTCCGCGGGCAACACAAAGATGTCATACAAACAAGGCAACGCAGCAAGCAACTTCGCTTGCCTAATGCATTGCTCGTCGTATGGCTTGTCGAGTTGTCTCGCGTAACTCGGCCTTGAGTGTCAAATTACCCAATACTTACAATAGAATGTTAAACGCAAAACGACCGACATCGCTGAGTACGGTTTTGGAAAACAGGCTTTCTTTAAATTTCACCAAAATTAATCGGGTGAAAATATCCCGGTCCAAATACGTGTCCCCGAGGCGCATCTACCGTACTTCAATCAAAAAAAAAAAAAAGAAAAAAAAGAAAGAGGTTTATCCTTCACAAGTTTTGGCGTCGTTTATGAACTTTACGTCACAGAGATATCTGTCCTGGATTCGCCTGTTCAGACCAAGTCAGTTCTCAAGTCAGATAAACTTGGCAATTCCAAAAGAAAATCTTAGGTTTATAGATTTAACCTACGCAGGGAATATCATAATGTTTGTTCAGATAAAATCAATATTATTCAAAATCAAAATCAATATTCCCCTTATAATATTGAGGTATCACTACCGGGTCAGAGTGCTTGTGAGCACATAATCTGACAAACTTTAAGTTGTTTGAGTTGAGTGTGTTTCCAATTTAAATTTCACACTCCTTACACAAAACCATACTTTGTCCCACTTATAGCGTTTAGACAATGTAAGAACACAACACGATATATATTCATGGATTTACAATGGACTCACTGCTTCCAATGACTGAAGCTATGCACGTAATCTCTACGTTAATATAACTCATTCAGCGTCAATCATTGTTCATCAGATAGGGTTTAGATCTTTGAAACACAGGAATTGATAAATTCAAGTGTACACATGAATCAAAGAATGTTTGTTTCCGTTGCTCTGAGCAATGAAGTTTTTTCTCAAATAATCAGAATTGTTAAATGTACCAAACAACAACTAACTTTGCATAACTTTCGATATGATAACGATCAGTTCAATAAAATGACAAAATTTAGAAATGACTATCATCTTGTTGTTTGCTATGTAAGTGAAGTATGCAGTGCGCCCCCTTGGTAAATTAGTACGTTTAGCATGCTATACGATAGCCGTTAATATGACAACAGTACTTACGTCAACGCAGAATCTACGATACCAAAAGTTCAGCAAGGGGGCGCTTGCACACTGCATACATAATTAACACTGAGCCGTCATGACTTACAAAGTCAGGAAATATAGGACGGGAGAGGAGGAGAAAGGGGGAGGGCTCTTAGCACAAACTCGGTTTGATAGAACTATTTTATCATCTTTTAATTGCCCACATACGAGCCCCTGTGAATCGATCGGTGTGTTTGATGAGGCATACCATGCCGTCACGGTGCTTATCACTGTGCCGTTAAGCTTCTCGCTAGCGTCGATTTAGTAATCTCCGTAACAGAGACTCATGTATCTGAGAAAGGGATGGGAATCATGTGTGAAATATCATCTTTGTCAATTGACTTTTCGTGTCAGTAGAAATGTGTCGACACATCACGATCGGTGTTAAACTCACAGAGATGCATTTTGTCAATATACAGGGAACCTAATCACATTCTTGCTATAGATTCCTGGCATCAACAGGTGCCTTTTTTTCTAGATGTATTTTTCCTTCGAAGTTAACAAATGGTTTGGACGAACCATTCGTGATCAGGATACCGATACATGACTAGTTATTTTGAAAATAAGGTGATGTAGCGACAGTCACCTTGATAGGCACGTCATCGCCTATTCACAAGTTATTCCTACACTCAACACGATAATACCTAAACAACACGTTTTCAGACATGTTTTATTTCTGATTCACACTCTGCATGATGAGAGACAACAAGAAAATGGAGCATTTAAAATATTTATTGTTTGCAGTCTGGACGGAAGTATATTGTGTTTTTTAACAACTGTTCCTGCTTTAGCACTAGAACTTTAGACCTATGCAAAGTTTTGACAATTCTATTTGATGAACAGCTCTTTTGCAATATTTACTTACAAGAATTTCGTATTGATCGAGCCTTTGATAGTAAAATATCGCATGATCGAGGCTTTAACTATCTTTCGACTACTGCACGCAGACTTGCCATGTTGACAGTTTATGTCATCATGTTGTTGCATTGAAACCGTCAGTTAACTACAGTTAAATTCGGTCACTTTTCAGCTTTTTTGAAATGTTTGAGGTTTTTACTTCCAACAACCTATATTTCAGCAATCTGGCATATTAGGCAGAGCTTAAAATCACGTAATTTCATGGTCAACTCATTTCCCTGAAACTAATATTTCGATAAAATAGGGAGAGGTGAAAGGGCTTTAGGTGTAAAACGTCGAGTTCGAGTTTCGTTATTTTTATGCGCGTGTTTTTTATTCCATGTCCTAACTTTCAGCAAATACAGAAAAATAAATTGAGGACACCATGTGTAGTAGATAAGAGTAGTTTCAGAGTTACAAAATATTTACAAATGACAAATGACTATTTCATCACCAGGTTTAAATAAACTGTGCACAAGAACTAATTAAATGAGATTTATGTTGTCGATCAAGCGCGTTATCGTCAAGGGTTTGACCGTAAATGAGAAAATTACCGTGAAAATGTACACACACTATGGATGTTTGCTCCATTATGCGAGCTGAAAGTAACGTGACAGTGTTCGATAGAGAGGACAAACCAAACTTTGGTTTGATGCAGTGTACCGGAAAAAGTAAATGATTATTAGTGATTGCGTGTTGTAAATTTTGTAAAGCTAGTCCGATATACACGACGGGTAATATTCCTCCGTAGACTAATATGAAACAGTGATTAGTAATTTGATCACCGCTGGAATAGTTCGGTAAGTGTACGCCCCAAGGCAGCTCAAGAGATTTTTGAGTTCGTGACAGACAACCCTATCGATTGATTCCGAACCAATCCAGAACGGGCGTACAGTGGTGGGCTTTTTTGGCAACTCCGTGCATTATACACGTCAATTTAACACATATCAACGAAGACCACTTGACATAAGACGGTCGCCATACTTTTGGAATGGAGCTTGTGGGGCTTACAATGAAAGTCCTTGTTTGCTGTCAGCGTGCTGGTAGGTTTTCACAGAAAATTAAGAAAACCAACATGATGTTTACACCCTTACAAATAAAAAGATTATTTTTCAAAAAGAAACACAGTAAAAAATGAGGGTTTTGATACACTTGTGGTTTTGTCTGTTTGTTTTTCCCTTACTGGCTGTTAGGATTTTCAAAATTAAAGGACGGCAAACAAAGATTTTTTTAACTTGCCTTTGGTTGTTCGGCACAACAAGTGCAATCGGTGCCAGTAGTGGTAACTCTCTGTAAATACGTGCAGCGTACAGACAACAAACTCAGAGCGAGTGGAGATATGTACCATGGTAGTATTCAGAAGGCGACATACTTATTTGAAGCAAACGGCTTTGAAACGCGCCGAAGCAGGCGTGAAACAACCAGCAATTATAATGTAAGCCCCAAACAAGTTAAACAGGCATTGTACAATGCAGACTTCATTCTCGTAAAGAATGAGATGAGTTTTTCGACAATTGGAAAGTGAATGATAGCACCCAGTAAGTGTTTTAATTCGTTCAAATGCTAATGATGCTCTATCGAAGCAAAAATACACACAGCTTCCAATAACACACGACGATGGAATGACAACGCCTATAAGTCGATGGAATTCTCGGTCAAGTTTGCTATATGAACAAAAGTGTTGTCTTGTGATCACATGAATAAGGTGATCATCGGTTTCCATGTTGTTCTGATGATGCAACTGTGTAATGACATATAACCTCCATATTGTATATTTTAACCATGTATCACATGACACAGTATTGCATTGTCTTCTTTTAAACCTGAAACTCAAACTTGAACGTCCTACTTAATCATCGTTTTTCCTTTCAATTGTATTTTAGTTACTAAATACGGCAACATAATTAGTTTCAACGCGCCTTTCGCTTAGATCGATGTTTTAGATAAAAGTTGTGAATACAATCCATGAGCAAACAAAGTATATCGAGATTCTGTTTCTCATCGAGGTCTGCGTAATTAACGATAAACCTGAATGGTTTATTAGGACTTTTCTCATCGAATATTGCAACTTCATTGGAAAATAGATGACTGTCAATTATTGTCCAAAATATTGTTATTATCACTACTAAGGTTCGCATATAGGTAATCACATTTACAGGTAAAGGAGGGCGCATGTACCTTCTGTCAGCCGATATCAAAATACACGGTACTCACCTAAGTCAGATAAATCGACTTGATAATTACGATTTTCCTAACCACGGGTATCTGATTACATCGGCTGGTCACATGACCTTGATGTCATCGAACGACGAAGACATGCTTCTGCAGAAGGAAGAATTCAGACCAGATCACATATTCTGTTCTAATAGTGGACTCGTAAAAACTGTTTGCCGTTGTTTGGACCGGTAAACATCACGGTATATCTGACACACTTGGCATTCATCCTCAGTAAGTATCAAAATCGTGTAGTCATGTGACCTTTGTATTAGATGTCGAAAGAGGTTACAACGTCAATTTACTCACGAACATTCTAACAACACTAGATTCTGGCGATAATCTCATTGAAGCTTTGATTCTTATGTCGTAGTCCTGGGTGCAGCGCTATAACATGACCAAGCGACGCTGATCGACCCTGTCGAAGTAACTCTCTTGCCTCGTGTTGTTTTAAAGGTTAACAGAGTAGCCCAGGGTTTGTCATCCTACAACAAAAGAAGTCGGTTGACAGCAGAAGATAGAAAACAAAATGAGGCTTAGTTATTGAACTTAATGTAAAAGACACATTTTATTTATCATATAAATGTAAACAATTTCATTGTATTGTGAATGATAATATTTTCCATCAAATTCTATTACAAATATCCTTTTTTTTACGACGTAGCATATTTGACAGAAAATAACGAATAGACAGAGAAATAACGATTGTGATGTGCCAATAACTTGTGACTGATTAAATGTTTTACTTCACTTGAGAAAAAAAAAACTAATAATGGCTGTATTCTATTAATCAACACTAATTATAATCGAACATAAAAAACGATGACCCTGTGCAAAGGGGGCGTAACTCACCTTTTCATTGACCATGAATTAGAGGGGAATCGAGGTTTTTAATATCCTCCAATTCTAGATACAATTTGTTTGTAACTGATTGTTTTATTGGTAAAACGGGTAATTTCAAAGATATATGTCAGAAATGAATATTATAACTATGAAATTATTTTTGTGTCAATTGAAAAGTGGAGTTACGACTGTCTAGTACTCGCATTTTTTACCCCCAAAGAAACTCATCATGAGTTACGCCCTCTATAGGACGTAACTCATCATATTTTACTTCCTTTATGTACAGGTTGATTTTCTGTTCTTGATAAAATATTCATCAATAGCATCCTCATTATAAGATGTTTTTAAATATTCCCTGTCCAAAACAGGGCGTAAGTACGGAGTTCCGCCCTCGGTGTACTGACTTTCTCTTGCAATAGGGGAGTAACTCAAGTTACGTCCCGATGGCAATATTAGCTATATTGACATTTTTACTCCAAATTTTCACAAAAGATACATTTCACATTCCTAAACAAAATATATCAAAACTATTTTTAAACAAAACATGAGTTATGCCGTCTTTCACTGGGCAATCGGAATGGCCACTATATGTTTTCTTTGTATGACACACGATTGAAACTAATTTGGGATAATTTGATAGTGAAGTAATGTCTGTGTCAGCTGCAAATGTAAACTCATCTGCTTTTCTTTTTAAGTTATACACATTTGTTTTATGAGTAATTTGTCGTAGTGCAAAATTCAGCTATAGAGCACCTTACACGTTTGAGCAATTTGAAAACATATGAAAATCAAATTACCCAAAATTAGTTCCAATCGTGTTATGACTAAAAGTGACATGATTGTGCTATGCAGAATTGAAAGCATCATGGTCGTCATTGGCACCGTAACCTTTGAACTATGCACTGGTAATGTCAACCTGATGAACAACGACTGCGAAGAGGACATGACCGGTACAACAGGCAGCAGTTAGTGAACTCAAGTAAAACCACATTCCGACATCGTCGAAGAAAATATGTCATGCTGCAACACCTGGTACAGTGATAACTGAGTGTGGTGACAATTAATATCTATACGTATTCATTCAAAAATTTACTTGACACACATTGATTGTCTATCTAGTCTATGATAAAAAGATGTCGACTGCCGTGGCGATGCATATGTGTTTTAGTTTTGGGCGATCATGATTAAAGTATTAGCTTGATCGCCTAGTTTTTATGGTTATCGTGAAATGGAACGTTGCCGAAACGACATGAGGCCACAAAGTATTGACCTGAAACAACTTTAGCTGCAATGGCCGCTCAGTTTCGAAACGTTCAGAAACCTTGTCCGCCGATTTTAAGGCAGTCACATATCAGAGATATGATGAATTGTCTTAACAAGGATATTTCCAACAGTATGCAGCGACGTTGCAGAGTTATAATGTTCCTGGCACGTGTATCTTCACTGCCGCTCAACGTTGATTCAGTAAGATTATCGTCAGCTATAACAGGGCTAAATTTGAGGTGCTGACTGGAGGAAAACTTCAAGTTACAATAAATTGGAGGGGAGATTGAAGTGATAAAGGACGTTGACAGAATTATAGTAAGTGGGTCACGAACATTCAATATGACATGTACGATTTATATTTTAACATGTGCGGATTTGTATTTCGATTGAAACGAAAATTAAATTGACCCTCCAAGTAATAGTTACTGAAAACACTACAACCGTAAGTTTAGCCAAAGTTTCAAACAATCGCCGATATTTAATGGGCGCCATCAGCGTCAAGGTTGTGCAAATAATACCCATCTTCAGCGAATAACGACTCGTAAAAACGTTTATGAATCTACAAACTCTTCATTTACAACGAAAGTGATAAACTTAAAAAGCTTGATTACGTGAAATTATTTATTGTTGCTTCATAACAATAGAAATCGCCATCTGAATTTTGAATTCTTTGCACGCCCACTGACCATCAAACATGCTTAGCTATCGAAGCTTAGAATGATTCAGTAAGATTACAATCAACTTGAAGCGAATGGCATTTATAATCATTTTACGCGGACTTTACGTCTGGGGAAGGGGGTCTGAGATAACGATGGCGATATCAATGAATGGCAGACCCGTCTACTGCGGAAAATACATGGGATTGTAGAGATAGAATTCCTCTCTGTGACATATCTCTCTTGATTTGGTGGCTTCAACCATGCGCCCTGGCTTTATAACAATTCAGACAATGTTATTGTATTTCCCTTCAAGCTCGACATTGATAAAGTTTACAAACGGTGCAGTATGTACAAATTAAAGCTGAATATCGGGAAGTGCAATATTGTTACATTTTCTGACAAAAAGAAACTGACCACCTACAATTACAGCATTGCTGATGGGCAACTATCCAGTGTTCATAGTGTTAAAGATATTGGTATTTTTTTCACTTCACTGATGTGTTTTAATACTAATATTGAAAGTATTGTCAGTGAATCTTTTATAATGATGGGTTTCCTTAAGCATACCTCCGCTACTTGTCAAATATTCTACACTGAAGCTTTTGTATGTGAGTCAAGTTAGAAGCCATCTGGAATACTGCAGTGTTATGTGGTCTTCAAGGCAAGTAACACAAATTGATAAAATCGAACGTGGCGTGAAGCGAAAAATTATGAACTTTGAAATCAAACGTGAAATATATTGTAGAAGATTACAATTCTATGTACGAGGTTTAAGCTTACCCCACTCTTGAGGAGGAGTAAATTTTAGATGCTACGAGGGGCTTATGTTTAAGCTTACCTAGAACCCTAACAACAGAGTCACAACTTTTATCATGTCACACACATTTCAATGTTATTCATATCAAGAATAATGAGAAGTATCAGAGTTTTATAAACGTTGGATGATATCTTTGAGAAATAGGCAAATTAAGAGGGCGACAAATATTCATTAAATGAAGTCTTTTCTGTGCGTGAAATACATACACCAACAACAGTCGATAACGTTATGACAGTAAAGACAAATATCTAGTTCTACGCACACGATCTCCATTAGAGGTGCACGGTACCGATACAATCAGTGTACCCTTATTCTTTAGTATAGCGAATAGACGTAATGCTAAGAACATATTGACTGAGTAAAGTGTTATGTTTGCTTGGCAAGCGTTAATGAATTTTCGCAGCTCACGTGACTCATCATAATTGACGACATTTTGAATTCGCAATAGTCTCCACAGTACTTTGTGGATCCTAACCTAAGCGTTTGGTGATTATGTTCGTCATAAAGAGAAAGAATCCTTCATTTTTAGACAAAAAAAATAGACAACAAAACTGTGCAATGGATATTCATGAGGTTATTTATTTCGAAAAAGTCGAAAAAGTCCTTTATTTACTGTTACGAGATCATTCTGCGGTTCTCCCATGAATGAACGCTGTTCACCCTTGACACTCAGAGGACGTATATACCCCCACACGTCGACGCTGACTCCCTCTTGAACTCCAGCCGCGAAGGTTTGAATGAGACTGTTGAGTTCACTTCGCAAAATCCTTGTCACAGCTCATGCTGCCTTGAAAACTGTCAACGGCCCTTTCTCATCGAAATAGCAACACTTAGGATACGCCAACAGAAGACCTTTCTCAAACATACGTGTTGCTCTGGGATTATAACTACGACAACGTTCCAACAAGTTCTAGCACTCAGTGATATATACTCTAATACGTCTACAGAGAAATAGACTTTGTCTCCTCAGTCTCTAATTCAAGGACTCCACCATGTCAGTACAAGTGTACTTGCCGTACAAACAACATGTTTCACGTTTGTAAAGTCAAGGGTAATACGAAATCAGTCCAGAATCAGCAGTTCAGAGTAATTATTACAATGACCTGTCTGTATATTGGTTAATTTTGACAAAAATGCAGAAATAAGACAATCACAAATTTCTACAGACAATATATATTTTAGAGTTGCTGCATGGTGGCATCATATCCTGATTTTCAACTGAAGGTTAAAGGGCAAGGAACCTGTGCAGAAGATGTGTTAGGGAGTCCCCGTTCCCTATGGAATTGATCCAAGTCTGTGGGAATATAAATATCAATACAGAATCAGTTGAAGAAATGATCTACAACAGAATGCAGCTGTGGTGTTAGTGCTATGATGTTATGTAGACCGTGTGGTTAACGCGTTGGCTAGACCAGCCAATAACTGCTGCTGAGAAAAGCCGAGCTCCGAGGGAGGGAGTCACAAAAGATGAATTGGTAGGAAATGGAGAAGGGTGGTAGGAAACAATATATAACAATTTATAACACACTAAGAAAGAGAGTATCAAACAAATTAAAGTAGACCTGGCATGGAAAGGTGATGAAATCGTCAATAAACCAACAATGTCTGTTTAGTTTTTATCAAATTTGCTGGTATAATATCATCTAATATCAAGGTTTGACCAAATGGCGAGACTGGGACAGAGACTTTGATGAAAACATATTCTTTTCTAGTATTTTTAGACTGGGCCATACGATCTCACCGCACAATTAGTTTTGTTTGTTTTTTTTTTTTTTTTTGTTTTTTTTTTGTTTCATACCAACGTTCCTCTTTTGCATCAAAGTTTTCGGCCAAATTTAACCATGTTAACCTGCCCCAAATGAAGTAAATGTGATATATTATTCACTCTGGATCGGCAGCAACTTCATTATTTTCTTTCCAAACACATGTATGACGGGATTACGTGTATGTGCATGCACCAGAATGAGCTTATCCATATATGCACACATATGTCTATCGTGAAACCTTTAGTAAAATATTATCATTATGACAATAGAAATAGGACCGTCACTCGATGGTGAATATGTACACAAATACGAATGTTCTATCATGACAGAAAATATTGAACAATTCAACATTTTACCATGGTGATACTATAATTAAGTGATTATACAGAAAGAAAAATATTTTCTTTCACGAATTGGTGGAATCGTAATCAACGCTAGAGCTTTGATCACACTATGTCTTTAGGGAAACCGAGTGATGAATGTTAATCTGCATAAGTTATTATGAACAATTAACTAAATCAAAAATACAAATTTAAGTATGATTTTCACCGCAGTTGAAGGTTTATAGTATTCAATAATGCTCCGCACCAAGTCAAAGTTGACACAAAATTTCACCATGCTTTACCCGCCACGACGAATAATGTCAAATCAGTCATTCTGTTCTCATTGTGCAATAGAAGCACATCTATCGTTCTCTTCCCTACATATGTATGGAGCGATAACTTGTATTTTTATCAACAGGATGAGCCTACCGATGCACGTGTCATGTGTCTGCTTTGAAAGCTGTAGAAATCTAAAACCTTAATGACAACAAAAACACAAGTGAGGTGTGTGACTTTAAAACACTCGACGGTGAACATGAACATAATTAAAAGCGTTTTCAATTTATCACAACTGGAAATGTTCAACTATTCAACACCCCGCCCCTCTGAAAAGTAATGCATAAGTCGCATACTTGTGTACCAATGTTAAACTTACAGGAATCCTTTGTTCATGGATAAACATGAATGAAATTATAAACAAAGGTTGGAATTTGTATACTATGTCCACATGAAAAAGCGGGTTGCGGTAACACTGCATCTGCTTCTGCGCAATAATGAACACGAATTTCTGTTAGGCTGTCACTTTCAGCATGAATGACGCTGAAAGGAATTAAAGAGTTATTGACCATAATTTCGGTGTTAATGTGTATTACTTTTTATCGTTCGGCATCCCACAGTATGCTCGGATACATAACATTCTACTCGCTAATTCAATCTCGAAATGTGTTAACTGCAATTTTAGTTTTCGATAGGATATTTTAGAAAAAAAAAAACATGCAAAAAGTGAAAACAATCATATTCCAATATGTCTTTTACCATGCTAGGATACACGCAATCTGCTTGTCAACATAATCTCTAAACTTGTTCACTACCATGTCAGTGTTAAAAAGTGAAATTTAAAAAGAACAAACTTGATTTTTGTAATAGAAAATAACATGCAGTACGTAAACAAAACGAAAATATTAAAGAAAGATAAGAGTTACATCTTTTTCCCCTTGAAGGTAGAATGCACCTCGCAAAATGTTAGTAGGACTCCCAAACTTGTTGATAATCTTTTGATCCGACACTTGTGATGACGCGCCTATGTTTGTGAAAATTGGATGTTTTCTCTCTCGAGACATAACACAGGAATGGTTTCGATATTGAATTTCTAATATAAGTTATTGTTGGGTATTTCTCTTTTCTTCTGCAAAAATTAAAAAAGTGACTCCCACTTCTACTTCCCATTTGGACAGAAAGTGCATGGTTAAAAGTATGCTAGAGTAAAGTTTGATTTAAAGTTTTAAGTATTTTATTTTCGAAGCGTAAAACACTGGTTTGATGAAGTGTAAAGAACCCAAGGCATGTTTTTCCAATAAATAAAATTATGGTTTGAAATGGCTGAATGGAGAGATATTAGCTCTGATGCCATCCAGTCATTTCAAACAATGACTCTTTTTAAAAACACCACTTTCGATAGACGCTCTCACAGCCCCTTCGTTGGCCACGCAATTATGTTTCCTCAACGCTCTTTCTAAAAAGCGACGCTCACTGAGCCAGCCATGATGTAGCGTAGCGGAATTCACCGGATCGCTGAGCTGAGCTTTGCTCAGCTCAACTGCTAAGGGCGGTATTATGGTCTGAGGTGAAGCAAGCGAGGGGCTATCGGAGTACATCCTAATCAAGATGTTAATCTGTGTAATATACATTCCTTTTGGCACACTGAATACTTTCTTTGATAATATTTGCGAGAATTGTTTTAATATCCGGTCGGTAATACTGAGCTCTTAACCTGCGCCGGTCAGGGTTGGTTTAATACAGCGATCGATTGCCGAAAGAGATTGAGTCAATAAATCAGTCATACGAAATTGGACGATCATTGAGAGAGAGGGTGCGTGGTTTAGATACGA
>LD347639.1:43754-72307 GCA_001465055.1 Ptychodera flava
GCTTGTTGTCATGTTGTTGATGTAGCAAGAGGAAGTAGTTCTAATAGTCGTTGCACACATTACACCACAAATATATCGGACAACTGTGTGTCATTTTTTTTCATTCTTTTCTGTTGTTTCTTTTCGTTTTTAGGTGCACACTGATTTTTTATGTTTCTGTTTGATTATTCATTATGCTTAGTTTTAAAACTCTTTGGCCTCTCGGACAGTTTACCATAATAAAACTGATGCACCTTGAAATAAAGGTAGCGTGAAATACATTTTTCGCCAGATTTAGTGAGTTCGTTTTTCTCTGGAATCAACTAAACGTAAACCATTGCGTCACATAATCCCATAACTCTGAAGGTCTTGTACGTTTCACAGTTCTCTGTTGAAGGAGCAATTTCAGCGAAGGGACACGTTATCCCATTGTGAAAAAGACGAACTGGTATATGAAGAATATATGAATACATAAGCCATAATGTAAATAATTGTGGTCATTACTTAAAATAAAAACGAAATCGCTCAAAAGTAATATGGAAACATTTTACTTTACATTCCTAAGGAAGACAAAGAGAGCATCAGGTAACATCCATAGTATGATTGTCTCGAAGCAAATACAGGAATCCAAACGCAAGCCAAAATTTAGTCTGTTCAAATGCTGTTTAGCTCCAATGGAATTTCTCTACTCTCTAGAGAGTTTGAAATGAAAATTCACAGACATATTGGAAATTAGGGCAAAAAAGGCCAGAGATAGGGGAGGCATTCAAATATTAATTAGATTCAATATCAAAGTATATAAACATGTTAATGTGTCCTATGATGATTATCACTGATGCTACTATTGATTGAAAGGTTTTCCTTTAAGTGATATTATTAAACTATTACGATATTGCTAATTTTGGGGAAACGAACTCAGTGATACAACAGAATGCAGACACACGGAATATAGGTTATTCTATTCAAGCATATAAAGTGGGCACATTTGCACGGATTCCGGGACCTCAAAGTGCTGGTTTATTGTTTTCCCGATGGCTGTAAAAACAATCGTTGTCAAAGCGCTTCACCTGTAACGCCGGGGCGCTCTTGTCCCTGGTCTCTTGCATTTTTGCGAGAGGCAATTATTAATCGGCAAGTTAGGTGTGTTGGACCCTACTTAATTATTTCACAATGAAAGGAGCTGTGCTGCGGCATTTTGTAATACTGACGTGTTTTGTAATAACTTACGCAAAATGTAATAAGGGGTATCAGCATTTTGTAATAACTGACGCATTTTGTAATAACGTCTGCAGTATTTTGTAATAAACCAGTCTACGCGTTTTGTAACAAGGGTATCAGCATTTTGTAATAAAAAATTGTCTACGCAAAATGTAACAAAGGTATCAGCATTTTGTAATAATTCGCACTTTGTAATAACTGTTAACGCATTTTGAAATAATTTTAAAAACTTTCCCCAGTTTTAAAGCATTAACAGATATTTTATTGACTTTGGAATGGTATTACAAAGTGTGTGTATACTCGTTAAGTAAGTACAAAAATTGATCGCTCCCTGACTTCCATTTCAAATTAAACAGACTTAATTTTAGACAGCTGTCAATCAGTATTTTTACCAACTGATCATCTGAGGCAGGTAACTACTAGATTTTGACTAGTTTATTATCATATATTTGAGAGAATCATTGGTATACACAGTCAGTTGATTTATTAAATATAGGATAATGACATTCTTTCTGATGTATTGCAGACAACAAGCAATCAACAGGTAGATACTCAGATAAAATAATTAAATAATAACACATGAGAGCGAGGGCAATATCACGATTTATTGCCTGCCCAAGGAATGGTGGTCATGATCGAAATACTGATGATGCCCGAGCCGTAGGCGAGGGCATCATCAGTATTTCGATCATGACCATAAGCCCGAGGGCAGGCAAAAAAATCGTAATATTGCCCTGGCTCTCATGTGTTATTATTTTTATTACACCTGACAAGCAAACATGGAAAGAAACATAAACACAAAGACTTCTTCGTGTACAGTTCGCCTTCTGAGTCCGGACCTCAGCGTAAAATGTTGTCAGTGCCGAGTCTAGGGTTGCCGCTGAAAGTTTGCCGATCTCCTCGGTGGTGTATCCAAATTTGTTGCTTGCATAGTCGTTGAATACAGAAATTGCATTCCTTGTTGCCATTTTCGTTCGTTTGCTGTTTACTTGCATCAAAATATCGTCTAACTGTGCCGGTGACAGCTCAGCATGACGTTTCGCAGCCATAAGTTGCCGACTGCAAAGTACAACAAGCGAACGACAATTTGTTTTGCACAGAAAGGATGCGCAGTAAGTAAAATGACGTCATCCATGTAATATCAAATGCAGAGGGCATCATCAAGTTCGCAGAGGGCATCATCACATTCGCAGGGGGCATCATCACGTTCTTTTACATGTCACGTGAGTCGTGTTTAACCAATGGCAGTGCACGCTAAATGAGTGAGGTGTAATAAAATATAATAACATAAAATAAATTATTATACATCTGCCTTCGCAAACAACAGAATCGAGCTTCCGTAAAAACGGGCACGTAACGGGCGTGCAATAACCCCTTTATATTTGATGACAAACAGTGCGTCATTGAATGGCTCCATCTTGAAACTCCATACTGTACTTTGAAAATAACGTCTGGACAGAGAAACAGAAGTAAATGTATTACGATTGTTGAGAGGTAAAAAATATTAAGAGGTAATAACGAAAGTTCACCAAGACGGCACTGTACAAATATGGCACGGCATCGCTGCTCGGCTCGTACATCGAATGTTGGATGAGCGCGCGATGAAAGTTCGCAGTTGAGAGGGCGATGCAGAATATGCCTCTAAAGTGTATGGAATAATGCATCGGAAACGACGGGTGCATATATTCTTGATAAAAAAGGAGATGTACGATAATAATTACTACGAAAATACCGCAAAGTAAGCACTCAGACATTTGTGCAACGCATCGCCCGACATGAATGTGTCTTTATACATTCTTTGCGTTATTTTCGTAATAACCTTAACTATACTGAAGTAATCTAAAGTAAACAAAACTAAAACTAAACTAAACTAAACTAAACTAAACTAAAATAGTCAGAATAATCTGATGTTTTAGTGATTTGACTTGTTAGCTACTAAAGCGGAAGTATATGAGACCTGTTGAGTATGTATGTATGTATGTATGTATGTATGTATGTATGTATGTATGTATGTATCTATGTATCTCTGTATCTATGTATCTATGTATCTATGTGGGTAGGGAGGGAGGAAGGGAGGAAAGAGTGCCTGAGTATGCATATCTATATATCTGTCTATCTGTCTGTCTGTCTGTCTGTCTGTCTGTCAATCTTTCTATGGCTGTTATCATTTAATTATAATGGCAGATATTTGGCAGGCATAACCAGTAGGATAGCGAACCAAATGTAGCTTAATCATAGTATTGCAGGGCAGCTTATCCTAGGTCGTTGGCTAGACAAATTTTACCATTGGGCGATAGCGTGGATTCAAAGGAGGGAAAGAAATAGATCTGAAAAAACAAAACTATGGCTCAGTAGATATAAATTGTCACCTTTTACATACAAGGAAAAGTGGCTGGTCTGTCGATAGAGCTTTATTTTGTCCTTGTCTATGGGATGATTAAAATAAATGATCATTCAGTATTTTAATTGACTGCTTCACGTCAGTGTTTATTTCAGTATATTTTGATAAATATCAGCTGTCAGCATTGACATATTAACGTGCCCCTTCCATCTTATTACCGTAAATTATCGACAATCAACTTTAGAGAAACACATATCATACATGTAGAAGTTGCTTAGAATATTGCAACCTTTTGTACGTTTATTTTCCACTTTAACCCTTTGCACCCCATACCAAGGCCCTGGGGTGGAGTTGACATTTGGAAGTACCATCTAGCATGACGTCTGACTTCTTAAATTAACAAAGACTGTCCCCCAAACCATTATATTTTTGGAATCACCATAAAATACTTGTCCCAATATATGCAACTCATGGTCACATGACCTCATTAAGTATTCAAAATGGCCGCTAATATATAAAATATTGTATTTTTTCAACATATTTCTTTATTTTCATAGGAATTTCTCATTAATTCATCATTTTTCATCAACAAACCTGTTTTATATCACGTCAGCATGGACTGCAATGAAATTGTGACAAAAATTTTGAAAAAACACAGATATTTTGTATCATTTTGACCTGCTAAGTGAAATGTAAACAAAGACTCTGTATAAGTGTTAGCTCAGTCAAAGCATAATGTAACATAATATCCAGCACCTAATATTATGAAATATTTCCCACAGTAAGTATGTATATTTTGAATGATAATGACACACTTGTCCCAAAATATGCTAATACTGGTCATGTGATCTAATTAGGTATTCAAAATGGCCGCCAACAATATAAATGTATCATTATTTTTACATATTTTCCAATTTTCCAGTAAAAGATAATCGATATTTTATCATATCCCAATGCATAATCACATTTTAGAGTCCCATTACCATGGACTTTGATGTAAACTTTATACATTATGATAAACTTTACACAGATTTGATAAACCTTACACAGATTTTCTTGTCTTCACTCATAAGTCAAGAATTACACACAGCACCCTTGAATAGGGGTCAGACAGGTCAAGGTATCCTATTTTATATCATCTGACTATTGAATTTATGAAACTTTGTCCTCAATTGCAAGATATTTTTGGAATTCTAGTATTACAATTGCCCCAAAAATATGCAAATACTGGTCACATGACCTCATTAAACATTCAAAATGGCAACCAGTATTCTAAATTTACAATGATTTTCACATATTGCTTCTCTTTCTGACGACATTCTAAAGAATTTATCACTTCCCATTTCTCAATTATGTCTAAATGTATATTATATTCTGTTGTCTACAACTGATGGTTTCAGCAAAATGTTTGTAACATCATTTTTATGAACCAAATAAAAGCTTCGTTCAAATCACAGTGTACACGAACATTACAATCATTTTGCAAAACTCAGAATTTGATTATTCGAGTTTTGCATACTTCATCCAATATACATGCAAAAACATAAGAATACACAATTTTATTGTCACCAAAAACAATATTTATTGTTTTTCTTTAGTAAAAAAAGTAAAAATAATGTAGCAACGCCCTAACAATCAGACTGAAACCCTCAAAATGTCACAAGGGAACCATTTCTGGATAAGGTGGGTTTTGTGGCATGTACATCATTAGTATAATAAACTTAGGTCTTAGAACACAACACTGTCAATGTTGATGATGTCGCTGTCTTTTATCATATTCTGAGCTCTTCATGTCATCTCAAAGCCTTTCTCTTTCCATCAACCAACAGTAACATTGAAGAGAAAAAAATGCAGAAAGGTCTGCCGTATATTGTTTTTTCAAAGTACAGTACTGTATGTAAAACCTACTAAAACTTTCTCGGTTTGTTTTCTCGATTATAAATCGCATACAATAAATCTCATTCTGTCTTCAATTGCATTTTGACTGTCAACTAAGACCCCCTTATATGGCGTTATTACGATAACCTAGCCTTGGTAGTGAGATATAATATCGACATTATTATATGCTTTTACATATTTACGTATTCAGAAACCACAAAGCATTTTAAAATACATACAATATCAGCGGATGTTTATAATTATTACAAAATGCGTTGACTAATGTTACAAAACGCGATTTATTACAAAACGCTGATACCCTTGTTACAAATCGCGTAAACAATATTTTATTACAAAATGCTGATACCCTTATTACAAAATGCGTAGACCATTTTATTACAAAATGCTGATACCCTTATTACATTTTGCGTAAGTTATTACAAAACGCGTCGTATTACAAAATGCCGCAGTACAGGAGCCTCTAGTCTCTTACAAAGTCCATTGAACCATGAATAGCTATAATCCTAATGGGAGCCAAAGTTCGTTGAAAAACTCGATAAACAATGCTAAATACATCTTAATCCATGTCACCGAGTAGCTGATAACGGACTCGTACATCGTACTCTGACGGACGTCATTATTCTATTTATCTCTATTAACGATACAATTGAGTAGTACTGTCGCATCAAGGTACATCTGATATCACGTGAGTCAATCGACAAAAATCAATAAAACCTGTTCACTGCTTTATCAACTTAGAGCCGTTTTAGCACGCTGACGTAGTCAGCAGAACTATAGTTGTGGTGTCGAATTCCGTAGAGTAGGCTGTCTGTCTGTCTGTCTGGATGGATGTAGACATTTGATGAGGTTCAAATGACAGGGAATGCCATTAATGTGTATTTAAAGGCATTACTAAAAGAAGGTTCTCATCAGGTTCTTTAATATATCCCCCTCCTGTATTGGCTCAGTGTGACATTTCTAAGTCGGACATTACATTCTTGCTTACCAATCTATAGGTGATGAGAAACCTGCGCTTGCTATCACAAAATATGCTAATGTAAACGCATTACAATAAATTATCCTAGCATTTCAAAATACGCAGCGGTGACAAAATTCATGACCGGGATATCTATCTACGATAGCCGACTCGCCCGCACGATTTAAAATAATCGTGTAATGTAGGACAACTGCTGTAAAAATTTAGAGCTTGATATTGACTGGCATGTTTAAAATAACATTACAGATTCGATCGCCCCCTGTGTATACATGCACAGCGAGACACACAATACAGAAACCTAAGGTCAATTCGACACAAATAGATTACTGAAACAATATTGAGATTCCAATTCCCTCAAATGTGAAGTATGCAAACATGTTGTTGTCTATGGTGTTATTTTTCACTTCATATAGTTATTACTATGCGTAAAGACTACTTTTCGAGGTTCAAATGGCAGGTTATGACATTACTGTGTATTTGAAGGACATATCAAAATGAGGCTCGGCTGGCGCGGGTTCTTTCACATATCCCCTTCTTAATTGGGTCAATGTGACATTTTTAAGTCGGACATCACTTCTTGTTTACCACTTCATAGGTGACGAGAACAATACGCTTGCTATCACAAAATATGCAAATGTACATGCATTGCTTTAAACACCCTAACCTTTCAAAATCTTACTTGTTTAAATTAACAGGAATGACATTATCAAATAAGTTGATGAAAACTCCAAATTACGGTCCTTATCTCCTAAAAGTAAAAAAAAAATCCTGCTGGAAGTGGGGAACGATATATACTCGAACGATCTTGAGCGGGTAGGTTTTCCGCCGCCGTGCACTGGATGTAATTTCGGCGGAACTGATCATTGTCTGACTCTGTATGTGCGCGACCCTTTGTGTGATGTTATAACTAATCCATCATCGATTGGAGTTCTGGATGCTTTTTAGTATTCATGTTGGGGCATATTTAAAACTTGAATCGTGCTATGAGTCATAATATTTGTTACATGCCTTGGTGTGTATGCAACGTCAGTGCATTGATTTGAATAGGAACTTCCGGGGTGTTAGCGGGCCTGTGAACGATGTTTTGGCCGGTTTCCATGGGTACCCGGTTCAGTGAAGCCCTTCGACGTTTATGACGTCAAAGTAGACGCTTAACGCTGGATGTAAAATATCATTGCGCGCACTGCTAGTTTGACTTTTGTTAAAACATGTTTGTTTTTCTTGTCAATAATGGTAAAATTGTTTTAATAATGCCCTGCATGTAACTAGATATCATGTAGCATTTAATATGAAGAGACATGAATAAACAATATTATTGAATGAATATATGGGTTTCTTTGCCCTTACAACAGGAGACAATTCGCCCATGGCAAATTGTCACCTGCTCTCGGGCACATGAACCCATGAATTCAGGCAATAATATGCAATCCGGGGTTGACCTTTGACCCGCATAGCAACTCACGCTACCCCGCCAACAGATAGCTGCGTTTCCACAACTAGGTATTAGAAAGGTTAGGTTTTTTTGCTCAAAACTGGTATCCCAACAGTTTGGGTTTCCATCTTCGTGAGGAGCCCCCCCCCGTACTATTATCCGTGGAGTTAACCCCCGGGGTGTTAGCTCGCATGTCAGAGAAAAAACTTACATGTAGATACAGTTGTCTGTATGGGTCAATTGACGCCTATAAAAACCTCCATAGCGCCTTTCTTGCTGAGTGCATCAGAATGTGCAGTCTGGGGGGAGACTGTAGACTCTCGGAAGAAAAATTCGATCTTTTCGAAAACGACCGATATAGGCAAATGAAAACAACAACACATGTGTGTGAGCTTCGAGCGAGCCCGCATGTCGCCGAGAAACTGCAACTCTTTACACTGGAACTGACGTCTGGACATCACAGTGGAGCCTGCCTTTGTAAAAAATAAACACAGTGTGTGTAAACACAGTGTGCTTCGTCGATGGCAATTCCAATAAGATTGTCTCGATGGACATCGCTACTGAGTAATCTCCGCCACTCTCTCGTCATGATAGCCTCTCTGGTGAACTAAACACAACCTGGAATTTACCACGCACAATTTGTTCCTTGGTACGTACATGTACGTCGTTTCGGAGATCTGAACCGATCAAAGCCGCCTCCGCCTTCACATCCATTTCGCTGAACTTCTGCACTTGATCTTTCATGAGTGAAATCAGGGGCGAAATCACCAGAACGATCGATCCTGAACGGTTCTTAGGGACTGGGCAGTTTCTTCGGCCGGGGGGGGGGGGCGTTGGATTCATGGGGTCACCCTCTTTTTGACTTTGGTGATAGGGGGGGTCACCATGTTTTTGAAATGCCCAATAAGGGGAGGGGGGTCAGTGTATTTTTGAATTCGGACACAGGCTCATCATTGCCTAAAATGCATCATGTCAGCCACAAATTTCATCCACTTGCATTTTTCGGCGCACCCTTTGGTCGCGTAACTTTAATAATCAGACATATTTTTCAGCGCGCCAAACTTAAACATATCAGGCATACATATATCAGAGATATATGTATGTTCAATATTTTTCAGCGTGCTCTTCAAGCGCATTACTTTAATATACAAGACATATATATCAGAGATATCAGGATGTTTCATATTTTTCTGCGCGCCCTTCGGGCGCCATACTTTGATAAATCAGAGATATATGCCAGAGATATCTTGATGTTTGCTAAGTGAAAGTGTACCATTAATCTAAAATCTGCATTTCATATGAAAAGCATGACAAATTCCTGATACTTTTCTGTTCTCTCTATGAGAATTCAGCATGAGAAAGCAACATGCACACATATCAATATTACAAGAAAAGGTCAACTCAGACTATGCACACATAAGATTTGGCTAAAATGCCTTTCTATTGTTCCTAAGGAGATTTAATTAGATGGCTGGCAAGTCTTAACACCTATCAAAGTTTTTGATTTACTGCTTTTTCCTGTTTGATATTAATGATTGACATCCATTTCTGTACAACAGTTCAGGACATCTGGTTAAGCATAGAAAGTGTGAAATACATTCACAGCTCATTCAAAATGTAATGTATTCAAACTTTAAGATTGACACTTTGAAATCCCTATCTCACAACTGACGTGCCAACATTTTCATTAAAACACAGAGTGACTTAAAATATGAATGTATGTAAAATATAACACACACACACACACATATATATATATATATATATATATATATATATATATATATATATATATATATATATATATATATATATATATATATATAACAGTATTATATTATTACATATTACAGTTGTCGCGTACGGGGGGGGGTCACCCCGTTTTCAAAATTTGGAATGGGGGGTCACCCTTTTTTCATAATTTGGAATGGGGGGGTCAGCCACTTTTTGTCGTCGGCAAAAAATAATACACCGCGCGCCCCCCAGGCCGAAGAAACTGACCAGTCCCTTAAGTGTGTCCATAACTTTAGATACCAGCGTGTATATCATAGATTTCTCAAACCGTGGGGCCATGTTGGTAAAATAGCGAACACATCTCTGCCGCCGTAAAAACTCTGTGAGTCGAGTGCGTCTCTTTTCTCTGTACGTTTTAAACATAGGCCGAATATTATATACATCAGAACATTTACTGACTGCCTCGGCAATGCAAGTCGGCGATTGTTCGGGTCGGCCATAATGATCAAATCAGAACGCTAGACACGGACGTCAACGGAGTATAGCTTCGGCCGTTCGATTTTCAATACTTTCAGTTTGAGAAAACACGTTGGGTTTGTTGACAAACGAGACATGATATAAGCTTAGGTGGGACAAAAGCCGGGCGACAGTTTTGAATATGCTAATCACGATCACGCACTGAGTGAGCGATGTGGGCGGTCTTGTTACCCTACATACTGTCAATTAACTCGTTTCTGTAATACGATTGGTTCCAACAAAGTTTTGTTGGAGAACAGGATTTCAACAGTGAGCCTTCAGTCGTGGTAAAGGGTCGTAGATCGCAGTGCGCCGGAGCGCCCGCACGCGACGGAATCTTTCAGTCTACCATATTATGGATTGAAATGTTTTCAATCTGTTTGAGAATCCTATTTTCTTAAGTCATATAAGGTTGAAATATCTCAACTACTTTTAAAAAATATATTGAAAGAGCCATGTTTAATAAATACTACCTTTGGTAACACAATGGGCCCTGATAACATTTACGAGTTCCATGAGTAGCTGTGGTACAACAAAAGCTGTGCGTTGTGTTCAGTGTGACCTCCGTTTTTAAAGTGTACTGATGATACATGTAGCTGTGCAATGGTGTGTATGACGATACTTTACCATGTATGACATTCATATTCTTTATCAAACCGCAGTACAAACAACTAAATAATTACGATGTGATAATTTACGAGACCGCCACACAGCTTTACCTTATGGCATAGTTTGTCGACCTAAAAAAACTGGGAACAAACAAAAGCGAGAAATAGGTCGCTGCTCAGCTCACCGTGCTTTAATGAGATCGATTCTGGGGCACCGTGGCCCAGTGGTTAGGGTAACGGACTCACTATCAGAGAGGGTGGTGAGTTCGAGACCCGGTTCAAGACCCAGTAGGTCCAGAGTAAAGGACTAACTGTCGGAGGACGGTGAGCTCGAGGCTCCAGCACGGTGTTGTGCCCTTGAGCAAGGCACTTTACTCCTCAGTGCTCCATTTGGGGGTTAGTGGGTTATGCATACCTCATCCTGTAATTGGGCTAACGCCTGTTGGATGATGGACTGAATAAAAAAAAATCTGGTAGAATGCAGTATATTTAGAAATATTGGCACACAAAGACACTGGCATTGCACCTAGACATTATGATGTTTTGTAACGAACGTATATACCGAAGGGGATGCATCTGCCTAATATAACTTGAAAAGCTGATGCGACTATTTGATTATTTACACGCCCTCTCTACAGTTTAACTTCATCAATGCTACAGATGTCAAGACAACATAATAGCGATACAGCATTTAGTAAAATTACAATTTAGAATCGGGTCGCAGTTACCTATTCAGCACATGATCAAACATTGTGCAGTCTCAGACATGTATATTGAAGCATTTATTGAACAGTCTTCAGCAGTAATTATCGCTTTTGCGCTGAAACTGTGGACTCGAAAATTCTGTTGATATTAGATGTTGTGTTGGTATCGTGGTATTACATTCTGTCATAACATGTTGTTAACAGATAATCAAAGCAACCGCTAAACTAGCACAGCAAACACACAGAATGGCACCTCGCAACGCATGTATTAAGGAACAGCCATTCGGACGATTTAGGGAACCTGTGACTAGGTTCAATCGAAAAAGAGAACACTATGATAGTGTGCGATATTTGTAAAAGTTATCCTTCTCGAGAAAAAAAATTAACAAGTACGGGTAGAAAAACTCAATCACGTATCTGAGAGCTTCTAATCTTTACGGACCTGATACGGCTTTTGCGGCCCGAGGTCGTACGGCGGAAGGGCCCGAGCGTGCGAGGGCCCGTACGCCGTACGACCAAGGGCTGCAAAAGCCGTATCAGGGCCGTAAAGGTTTTATCATATACCTTATGGAATGATAAATATGTAGTTTACATAAATTTCAACATTGTTTAGGAGAAAAAAATGCTTGCGAATCAAAAAATCATCGCCATTTGTGTCAGTTTTTCAGAAATACGATGGCCGCTTCCCGTCGCGGATTGACATACACAATGACGTCATTTGTTTACCTGCAGAATTCTAGAACGCGCAAAGCGTTATGCGTACTATTACGTGACCAACATAGATCAAGGCTGAAATCGAGGTGTAAGAAGAACAAAAACGTGATGTCACTTTCTTGTAATTTATACTGAACAGGCACGCACTTAATATACACAGGATTTCACTGGAATTTAGAAATAAAAGCCGATGTTACCGGCGCGCCTCCATTGTCACCACGCGCAACTACGATCTTACCGAGCAGAGGTTTTCAAAATCTCGCGCTGACTTTGTGTAAGAATGGAACGTTTGCGGATAGCAACGCGCGTAGTAACCAGAATTGAGATAGTTCAGAAATGCACGCGATTGCCCATATTTGGGCACCGGGATGGGGCGTGATACGTAAAAAAATGCACGGATCTGAGGGCGCTTCCTCCCATAGCTTTACACAGGCACGTGAATGTAGGTATATGATAAAGCGTAATAGCTTAGTGTAAGAATTTCATTTAAGCTAAAACACAACAACAACAACAACAACAACAACAACTCAACAGGGTAAAACACAATGTTATTTTCTCATCTCCTTAACATCTTTACATATAATTTACGACAGTCAGCATTTTACAGGGGCCGTAGAGAGGAAAATAAATACCTCGGTGAATATAAAGCAGACACAAATACAAGTTATTATGACCTGAGCTGAATGGAGTACTTTATTAACTACTGAACATTTTTACTTCGATATTTAATACGCAACACTATAAGTGTCATAAATTATGTCTTAGCGTATTGATACACCTTCAGGCCAACACAGTAGGACAACGGCAGCAAAATAACGTAATTGTTTACTGTAATCTCAATCCGACACCCCATGTCCGACACATGTCCCTCTAAACAAGATGTATATCAGGTCATGCTGTGAGGACGATTTCGTGAAATTCTTACCGGAAATAAACAAACCTGCTTGAAACTAGTACTGAAATTCAGGAGAGACAAACAAATTGACTGATGCCCTCCCGGGTCGACTTTAATTCGAAAAATGTCTTCCAGCCCACGAATATTCCTTTGTCCAGACTACCGACCACGTATTCCTCGTTGGAACTCCCATTATCGCCCAGTCTTCCTTTTCGAAACAAGATATAAGTTATCTTCTGCCAAAGTCAAACAAACAAACATACATACAACGGGCTTACCCGTCCTAGCTACTCTATATTCCAAATTGTAAGCAAAACACAGAACTGTTTACTCGGTGAACAAATCAAATGACCAAAAATATTAAAATTAACAATTTAATTTCTTTAATTCATTCTAAATACCAAGTCTCACAACAAGTTTGAATAAGGACAGCGATATCACAACAATTCACAAAAGCACAATTGCATTGATGGTATCGGGAATCAGAATAAGCACAAGGAACTAACACAGTGACTAACGATATTGTTTTATAGGTAGCTCTAGACGTCAGTCAGAAAACAATATATTGGTGAATTAAAATGTGACAACATGCCAAATCCTGTTACTATGTCGACCACCAAGAGAATAGCAGTGCCATTACTAGGTTACAAAAACGGTAAACGATACATCATTGCGCTCTTCATCAAATGAGCTAAATTTATCAATTTTTATGACTCTTTTCTAATCTGACTTTCAAGTGAATGCGTTAACGCCCAGGGTACAGGCTCGAGAATTTAAACCAGTTGCTCAAATAATTTAATTTTTGATTTCATGGGAAAAGTTAAGCTCGGCTGAGGCTAGTAGAGCAAGTTTTCTACCACTGTTATTAGCTTGGCTGGCCTAGTTAGCCTGTTTAAGCTTTGAAGACCGTTGAGGGCGCATCATAGTGTGGAATCAGATTTGTTTGCCGAACAATGGATGGTGAGAGTTTAATATCCTATTCTTTGCTGTTTTATGATTTTCTTGTCCTCTCTCTCTACGCCCGAATACCCATAGCGTTTGCTTTTCGAGATCATATCAGATTTTAAAGATTTGCCGTAAATCCAAAATGCAGAGGGCAAGAAATCATATCAATGTCGAATAAATTACTGAAGTCAATGAACCAAAAAGTTTAAATTCCAAGTAACCTGGTGAAAAGACTTTAGAATCCTTAACAACCAGATGATTTATGGTGTTGTTGGTAAAACTGTCTTAGTCATTATTAATCATTATAAACGGAACACAAAACCAGTATGTGTCAGCCTTATCTGAAGGAGCTGGGTGTTTTTATTGAAACAGTTTTCAGCATCAATGTGTCACCATATAAATCTTCAACTTGTGACAAGTACTGATAAGTTTTGTTTGTAACCCTTTGTGCTGTTAAATTAATCATCGTCTAGCTCGTTTGTTTACCGCGACCTGTTTGTGTTTACAGACCGGATGAAGGGCAATACTTGTCAGGGTAGAACCGAACTTTGTCAATGCATGCAACACCGTTTGATCGCACTGGCCCAGCTATTGTCCAATATATCTTACCTCTAGCAACCCTGCAGTCACGTCGATATGCGCCACCATAGTCGGTTGGGTAGTGGCTTTGCGAATCAGTTATATGCGAAGCGACTAGCCAAGCCTCAGTGTGCACCATGAAGATCTGACAATCACTAGTTGCGCCAACACGTATTAGTTAGACAAAGCATGTATTATACGATTAGTAATGAACTGTTTCAAATGTGTCCGTGTGTCACCAAGCAACACCACTGAGATATTCTGGCGCTGGATTAGTGTTGATTGGCTTTCTTGTCACAGGAATCTGGCGGCACACCCAAGTGGCACTACAGCAATAAAGTACATGGATTCATATTGTCTCCATGGTGATTTATAAGATGATCGTTTTCTGTTTGTTTACAATAAAAGAAGTACAGAGAGACGGCAGATTAAAAGTTCGTAAGTTCGTACGCCAGTACAGTGCTGCATAGTATTGGGGTCGAGGGGCAGCTTGTCTCTGCGACCGCGATATGGAAGGGTGAATGATTAAATACAAGGCAGTCACATAAATTTGATTGTATCGCGGTCAATATAAAAATGCCCTGCGGACCGGTATTGAGTTAATCTCTATCATGTGACGAGAGGCTTACAGATGGAGAATGTGTCAGTATTTTCTGATTGGAAGAGTTTTTGCGCTGAGTAGGGGAATTGTAAGTTATTGGAACGGATCCTTTATTCCAAATCGTGGCGGAAGAGCAGCCGCCAAACACTTTTGCACACCGGTCATATAACGATTTTCCATCTGAATATCTGAGAATGTAGATATAAATGTATATATGTAGTTTGGTGATATTTAACATCTGTAGATATTCTGGTCCGGAGTACAAGTACGTACGATTACAAAGCAGCGCTTTGTCAGGCTTTTTTTCATTGAAAAGAGAATATAATTAGTATTTCCGAAATCAACCGTGATCAAATGTGGCAGCGATTTTTACACTTTTTTTGCTATTTTTTTATTTTTCTTTTCTTTTTCAATTTTAGACCATAACGACATAATGCATTTTGTAAAGTCTGAAGGACGCTAAATCTCCATATGGCCACTTTGTAAATTTTGTCAGAGGAAAACACCAACGGTGTTTATGTGCCCAATTGACACTAAATAATTGTATTTTACTAAAGGAATTTTTGTGTATTTTTAAATAAAATAATTTTACTGAATATAGGAGGTCTGTTTTGTTATTTCCAGGCTTGAACACCCCATGAACGCGCAAAATTAAAGGTGTTCAACAAGTGCATATCATGTGTTCTAACCTTTAACACACTTATCGTTGAACGGCGTCCATGCGTTCAAAAAGTGTTACAGCCCTTTGAACGCGTAAATGCGTTCAATTTTTTGAACGCATTTCATGTGCAACGTATGTTCAGATATGGAACACATGGTGTTCAATATAATGTCTGATGAACACGAAGTGTTCAAAATATGCACACGTGTGTTAAAAAATTGAACATTGGTTGAACACATAGTGTTAAATTTCTGAACGTCTAGACGCGTTCAAAAAGTGTTACAAAAAGGCGTTTAATTGGTGTTCTATCCTTTAACACTTAACTTTACAGTGTAGATACCGGCTATGCTGATTTTAGACTTTGTCAATGTTTTGTTGAATACCTTGCTCGGGTAAGCCTTCTGCAGATTGACCTTTCTATGACAGCGGAATATCGTATGTTCTCCTCAGTGACATTAATTTTCAAGGTCAGAAGCTGACATTGACTTGATTCGAGTGGTTCATCGTGTAAAATAATTTAAAAGTAATTTCTGAAAGGCTTGGACGCATTGATCAGTGGGTAGTGGATTGGCGCACCCATGGAGTGAACGCGACATGTTTCTACCGGATCACCACCACACCGTGGCCAGTAAAAAAATAATTAAATTAGTTATTCAGAAGGTCATGGTCGTATTCCGTGAAACCAATGCACACAAAGCAAAAGATTCTCACGAGAAAGTCAAACGTTTGTTGTGCAGGTCGTTTACACAAATTTAGCTCTATGTAGATAGACAGAAAAAAAGTATACAAGCAGACGAACCGCCGCTGAGAACAGATATCGGACTTCGCTCTGACACAAAGTGCATGTATTGCCTCGTGACAAAGATGCTAGTTTTTGTGGAGGGACCGTGACTTTAGAAATCCAGCACAAATGATACTTAACCTACATTGAAGTTGTATGCATCCGTCTTCCATGATTAGACATAAATAGAGGATTATATGAAAGATTTTCGAACGTAAACTTCATCTTCATTGTTTTGACGATAATAGCGTGTTGCCAACTAGCTTTTGTTCATATAATTTTGAAGTCCTTCAAACTGAATGGTTGATGCGGTCACGACTACGAGGTCTGAAGTATTTCGCCAAGCCGCCTGAAAGCTTCTACTCCTAGATATAGGCCTACTGCTGTATATGTTGTAGGTCGAAGTCTGTCCTCTCAGATTCCCGGCCATTAGAATCCGTGTACAGACAAGGAGCGATGCGTAGCTGTTTACCGATCGGTAGAGCATTGACGTAATTTACATGCATAAATTGATTAACTTCTCCGTTCAAGAATGTATCATAGTTTCCGGATTGTTAAGAATGAATACACGCTGCAAAACTTTGCAGAATTTACTTGAAGCGATAGCTTTGGTTTTTAGGCTGCATTCAAAAAAAGGTTAGGGGGGCTGGAGGAATTCAGGGGGGATCGAACATTTTTGGGGTAGTAGAGGAGGGGACTTGAAAATTTTGCTCTACCTGTAGGGGGGGGGGGCTTGAAAATTTTTGGTTTTCTTTTGTGTTTTACATTTTCCAGTTCCAAGTTTTTGGTTTTTGAAGTTAATTCAATGAACAATGAATACCATGTTTATGTCATCAAAATGTTGTAATGTGGTAATAATTTAACAAAATCTAGAACCATTTTGTCACATTTCATGACTTTTATCTCGAAAAAATCGAAACGTGTGATTTGTCGTAAAAACAAACTTTAGCCTAGTAACAGGGCAGAAGCTGCAACTGTTAATGATTTCTGCAATAATACTATGCAATATAACAACTATAGTTTCTTGCTATCTCCCTACAGCATGCTCAAACACACAATATTTAATTTGTCGACAAAGCCTGTATATATTAATATAAATATGTATTTGGTGATAATTTACTTGGAGTCCAGACTGACAGTCAGTTGTCAGTGATACAAGTGCATGGTACACATACATAGGATGTGATAGCAAGCTGAATACTAGACAATTCAATATGTTGTAGGGAGTAGAACAAGAACGCAGTTGTAAAACTGAACAAAAATATTGCCAAAATTATCAAAGTTAATACAGCTACTGCCTATGGGTAGTGTCACTATCATTAATGCTCTGCTACTGCAGTGTCACTGTCTCTGCATACCTGAACAGTGACAGAGATAGCCTTGACTCCGATGTACCTGGTAATTGAAGAAGAGTTTGGGTCAAATGACGGTCATTACAGTGAAACATACTTGTACACAAGATCAGGCCAAACAGCAACACATAGAAGAACACATGGAAGTTTTTTTTTAATTCTGGCATATTAGAATAATCAAATATTAAAGAAAAAAGATAAGGTCACCATGCTTGATTTTCTAAATTTTCACATTCTTGTTATAAAATGATACAGAAGTAAAACTTTGAACTGTAAAGACTAAAAAAAATATGTAAACAAAATGTATTTATTTTCTTTTTTTAACCAAATTTGCAATTATTACACCCAGTTTTCAGATTATAACATTTATTTTCAGAGATTATAACATTTATTTGATGGAATATTTTAACATTCCAGTATTGTCAATTTTGAGTAGTATCTAATCCGTATACGTCTTGTAGTTTTGACCGCCAACGGCAATTTCTGGCCTTGATTTTCGGCATCAACGCAGGAAATTCTAAACAATCCTCCTCATATCTTATCAGTTATTTATTGTAAGTGCATCTATTGAGTATATGTGACTTTTTGCGATCGATAAAAATAAAGGCCAAAAAGTTGCATTTACTAGACCGTGAGCCTGTGTGTTAACCCTACCGCGTCCTCTTACACAATGAATGCTGCCATTGCCTTGCCCTAACAGATAGGCCTACGTTCTCATTTTTACACAAAGATTATGTCTCCCCACAGTTAAGGGATGTCGTAAATATGCGACTAGGGTTGACAGTGGTCGACTATAGTGGCGTTGTCGGGTGGAATATAGGAAAAAGCCGATCATTTGCTGGACGATCAAAAGGTGCAAAGCGTATCTCCCAGTAAAGTATTTAAAAGTAAACTACGCATAACTAACAAACGAGGTGTAGAACGTCGTTTCATGCCAGATCGGAGGTTTTCATCCCATCAAGTTCTAAGCCTAGACAAATGGTCACATCTATAAATAAATATTCATAAGTTTATATTATCTCTCAGCTATCAAATTACTGACAGAGTGGTAACTGCATCGAGATCCCGCGTTACAAACCAAGAGACACAAAACATGCCAGCAAAATTTATGACGATCAAGTTTAGCACTAATGAACCTGAGTGCAATGGTGCCGTGAGAAATCCGAACATCGCTCTTTTCATTCATCCTTTCACAAGCATGAGGTGTTTTCCACCCTGCAATGCGATTTGAACTTGGTCAGCCAATCCTATTTCCTGGCATTAAGCAGTCGGAAATCGCGACATTGATTCGAAGAAACTGATAAATTTAGTTTACTTTGATTTTCTCTATAAGTCTGAGCCGCAGTTACTAGGCTTCTTTATTATGCGTAGGGAGCTTTCGACGTCACCACTAAATGCGTGTGCAACTTGTAAAATCACGCACCTATTTTACGGAACTTGTCACGTAGATATGTGGATACTTTAAACAAGTTTAGCAGGGATGTGCACAGTATATTACTCTGCTTAAAAGAAAATACTGATGACAGCGACTGACAACGCGCAACGTCGTGCACAGGCAAACTGGAAAAGAAAAGTCTAAAATATGATATTATTTTCATAAGTATTAAAAATAATAAATCGTAATTATGAAACATTGATATCACTAAAACCGAGTCAGTACTTCATCCTGGTTGAGCTTCTTTCCTGTGGAGAAATAGTAGATAAAATCACTGTAGGTGTATGAGTTACGTATGACATGGGCGGCCGGCCGGGGCGTTCAGTGTACTATGAGTATATAAAAGGGGACTCATTGTATACTGGACGCCCCATCCGGCTGTCGATGTCATACACAACTTATACACCTACAGCGATGGAAATAATATCATATTTTTGACTATTCTTTTCTAGTTTGCCTGTGCATCGTGTTGTTATTTGTCTTGGTTTCGCAATCTATGTTGCTTGCCTTGAAAATTCACATACAATTCTAATATGAACATGAACATGATAAACCAAATTGACGTGCGCCTACTCTCTTTGATATATTGGTAAAATACGGTCACCGTGTTTTTGTTTCTCAGTTGTAAGTGGAACACAAAACCAGTGTGTACCTGCCTTATCTGTTGGAGCCGGGCGTTTTCACTGAAACAGTTTAAAGCATCAATGTGTCGCCATATAAATCTTCAACTTGTGACAAGTACTGATAAGTTTTGTTTGTATCCCTTTGCGCTGTTAAATTAAGCATCGTCTAGCTCGTTTGTTAACTCTGACCTTGTTGCCTTTACAGACCGTATGAAGGGTGATATAATGCGTGATAGCAATAACAGTTTGCTGACCTGTAAAAACCGCTTTACAAGTATCGGGCGTTTGAAAAACGGTCGTACCACTCAGCTATTACCTTTGTCATATATAGTTGCACTGCCCTCCCAAAAACATTTGCTTCATACATATATTTACAAGCTTGGGCAATACTTGTCAGGGTAGAACTGAACTTTGTCAATGCAAGCAACAGCTATTCGGTAGCACTGACCTGTAAAAACTACTTTACAAGTAACGGGCGTTTGAAAAACGATCGTACCATTCTGCTTTTACCTTTGTCATACATATGTGCACTGCTCTCCCAAAAACATTTGCTTCGACATACATATATTTATAAACTTGGGCAATACTTGTCAGGGTAAAACTGACCTTTGTCAATGCAAGCAACAGCTGTTCGGTAGCACTGGCCTAGCTCATTTGTCCAATAAGTCTTACTTCTAGCAACCCTGCAGTCACGTCGGCATATGCCACCACAGTCGCCTGGGTAGTCGCTGTGCTAATCACCTATATGCGAAGGGACTAAACAGTTCTCAGTATGCACATCAGGCGCATTGCCGGCTGAGCCAACTTGTATTCGTTTGACAAAGCATGTATTATACGATTAGTTATAAACTGTTTCAGATGTGTCCCTGGTAACCAAGAAACAGCACTTAGACCTTTTTATGGCGCTGGTTTAGGGTTAGCCCTGCGTATAGGTCTGTGTGTTCCCGGCGTTATACGGCCTCCACCACAGCCCTGCAACGGTCCATGGAGATAACTAGGGACTCTGAGGTCCGTACCTGGACCGCAACAAAAAACCGGTCTTTTTGGCCGAAATTCTGCTCTATCAGGGCAATTGCCTTGTATTCTTGTGACTGGAATCTAGTGTCACATCCCAATGGCAATACATAATATTTGAAGGCAATAAAGAACATGATGTCATCTTGTCTCCATGGTGATTTCAATGATGACCTTTTGCTGCTTTTTTCAAATGGCATTGCTTTTTGAACTACATTTTGACGGTTGATTATAACTTCATACGCCGGTGTTGCACAGTATTGAGGGCGCTGAGGCGACTTGTCTGGCTGACCGCGATATGGAATGGTGAACGATTTAACACAAGTCAGTTATATAAACTTGCTTTTCTAGAGGTCAACATAAGAAATGCCTTGCTGACAGGTATCGAGTGAATCTCTATCATGTGTCTAGAGGTTTCAAGGATGGAGCATGTGTCAGTCTATTCCTGGTTTGGAGAGATTTTGCGATGAGTTGGAGAATTGTAAGTTGTGGGAATTCGTTCTTTTTATCCGAATCGTAGGGGGAGAGCAGACTCCAAAAGCGTTTACATCCCGTCCTTTAGTATGATTGACCATCTAAATATCTGAGAACGTAGATGTAAATTTATATAAAAATATAAGCAGTCGGGTGATATTTGACATCTACAGATATTCTAGCCCTGAGTACATGTACATTTGGTTACAAAGCAGCGCCTTGTCAGGGTTTTTTCTCACTGGAATATAACTAGTATTTCCGTGATCACATGTGACATCGAGTTTTAAATTTTTTCCCTAATTTTTATTTTTCTTTTCTTTGCCAGTTTAGTTTAAGACCATGGTGACGTTATGCATTCTTACTAATGGTATCATCAAAGCATCAAAGACTTCATATATATCATTTGTAAAGGCCAAGTCTCTGGATATACGAGGAAGTTCACCAGAAACACATTTGGGCCTAACTTCACAACTAGGAATCCCATTGCATCTTTACTCCAGAAGCACCCATTTACGATCTTCAACACGTTAAAGCTGTGATTTCTCCACGATTACAGTATTTGATATCTTTCAGTCTTATCGACTTCGTCGACTAGTGTTTGAAAATGTTTAAGTGCTTCTGACATGATTCATTCAAATAAAGTCATAAACAGTTCTGCTTATCGGGTCAACGCCATGCCGTTATCAATTTCGATTATAATATCACAATTGGAACAATGCCCGCTTTTAACAGCCAAGGTATTTAGTAGGATTGCGTTGAGGTTATCAAAAGGCGTATTGTCAGCACATGTATGACTAAGTAAATACTGGCTCTGCTAATTTTAGACTGTGTCAATATTTTTGTTGAATACCTTGCTAGGGTAAGCCTTCTGCAGATTAACCTTTCTATGACAGCGAAATATCGTATGCTCTCCTCAGTTACATTGATTGTCAAGGTCAGAAGCTGACATTGACTTGGTTGAAGTGGTTGAATGTGTAACATAAAGTCATTTCAGCAAGGTTTTGACGCATTGACGAGAGGGTAGTGGATTTGCGCACGCATAGAGTGAACGAGATTGACATTATGTTTCTACCTTATCACCACCACATCGTGGTCAGTAATAAAGTCAAGATATCTCTACTACATCGCATTTTCTAGATTATTAATTATTCAGGAGGTCTTGATCGTATTCCATGTAACTTTCCGACACAAAGCAAAAGCTACTCAGGAGAAGGTCGAACGTCAAAGCAGACGATATACATAACTTTGAAGTGTTTTAAAGCACTGTTCGCGATCCCTGAAACTAGAGACATGCACAAATCTTGCAGAAAAATCGACTGGCACAGCTAATATGTCCACGATGCATTCATAGATGCCGTAAAGCTGTTCGCTTCGTGCACTGCGCAGCTACTTGATCCAGCACTTTTTTGTGATAGCGCGAGGTCAACATTTAAATTACGCGATTTTTGCTGTTTATCTTCATAAACGTTTCGTGAATTGCTGAAGATATTTTCACAATCCGGAAAAAAAACTGATAATTTTACAAACTCCAGGCTTCCTATCACATCTACCGTTGTACGTCGTAAATATCACTAAAACATGTGTAGTCACCTAAATGGTTTAACAGTTCGTGAAAGTGTACCACAACCCATCCTGAAGTGGAGTGACCAAACGGTGGAGCAATATCAACAACCGATACGGTTACAATCACTCCTTAGCAACCAACTTGCCATGAGTACTGCAAGGAGGAAGAATGATCTACTGTTGATTTTGTCGCTATTTTCGGAATGTCGCGAGGAAAACGATCATGACCAAAGAATGAATGTGCAATAAAGGGTTAACTGCAATACAAATTGTCAGTCTTACTTATAGAGCGAGAAGTCCAATGCCAAAGTCCATGCTGCCATCCAACACTATGTTCAATCGCAATCAACTCGGCTAGCAAATCGCTCGATTTTACCATAGAACATATTATCAAAAAAGAGGTAAAAGCTACCGTTTCTATCACTCAGAGAGCAATAGCTGTACATGATATAATCATCTTCTGTGTCTGAGTTGTAGAACAGCTATCATAAGGTCTCTCTACTCTCGTTCAGTGCACGGCATGGCAGCGGGGCAGCCGACCTGATTAAATATTCACGTAAACAACTGACCCCTTCTCGGAAAGTTCGCATAAATTACTGGATCTCTCTGCTGTTAGGGTGGATGATGTCATTATTTTAGTCCTTATATGTTACTAAACTGGGCTCGAAGGGTAAACAATAAGTTTTGTGGCTTGCCGAGTTCGGCAATGCGTACCTAAGCTGGACAGAACGCATAGTACGCAACCATTGTCGGGTATCGTTAACTTACGTGGCGCTGAGAGCGAGAGTATTGTCACATTGATTTAATCACCTGATAGTATCGCATCGTCCACCGTGAATTTGACTGGGGTCTTTTAGTTTTAGGCTAGTTCGCCACACTTTCATGAGCGTGGCGAACTAAGAAGACATTTTATTCGCCACCCTGCGCCCGGCACTTTCTGTCGCATTTTGCGAATGTGGCGAGCGCTAGTGCGACCCTGTCACTGCACTCTGCACTGATGGCCTCGCATGACGTCATGTCACGTGACCATTTTGCGGCCAATATGAATTCAGATTTTTTCTGAGGACCAGTATTTCGAGTGTTTTATGTATGAAATATAATATTAGAGAAATGAATACCAAAATTAGTTTTTAATTATTTGAGTATTATGACATTTTTACTAAACAATAGTATTAAGTTCAAATTAAAACAAAATCAGGTAATATATGGACTTTAAGTTTAGCATGACTTTGTGAATCGTGCCAAAGGTAATTTTTTACTGCGTGTGATGCAACGGTCAAGTCAACAATAACTGTAGTGTGTATAGACGTGGCGATAGGCGTGGCTTGTGTCTGTGAACCTTCATCCACCAAAGACTTCTGCTCTCGTCTCCTATTTACACTAATACCCTATGCTATCTGTATATTTCATTTTTGTCAATAATTGACGAATATTCTCGATGACATCTGACTGATACAATTTCAGTCCGTTGTAAAATTACAACAGGTTTATCCTAACAAAGGCTTGGCTCTCACGTACACTATATACAACGGTAACCCTGTGATTGTTATGCAGTAATTACAGATCCGTACACAGTGTGAACCGAGTGATTGTGCTTACTTCGTGCTTACTTTGCTCTTACCTCCCCTAGCCGTACACAGAATATCATTTGTATATTTATTCATAAAAAGGATATACGTTTTAGGACTTTCTTTTCCATGTTTAACAATGATATAACAGATGTGAAAGAAATACTATTTCGGAAAGAAACTTGGTTGTGCGACAATGTCAATAGGTCTAAACCACAAGACATTTGCTAATGATAGCCAGCAATCTGCTGTTTGAAGATAACTGGGTTTGTTCTTAAAAGCCCTATAGCTGTATCTTTTTCGCATTATTTTTGTAGTTTTACTGCCAAACTCAAACAAGTCACTCATGGAAATGTACTCTTTGAGGGGTGTTTATACAGGTTGAATATGCTGTAAACTCGGACTATATGTGCATTTTTTGGCAAGATAAGTAATTAATGCTTGCCCAAACATAAAATGGCGCCCTTATGCAGATAAAGCAAAAACAAAGTACGCAGTGCATATATGCATCGGAATCTTCACAGAAACAAAGGGACTTCAATAGTCGTACAACACTACTTCAGATTGGAAGATTGCATGATCCAGGCCCTTGAAGATTGCGTGGCGAAATAGGGGAAATATGTTTTATTTCTTAGTCTTGACAATTATTTCATAAACAGGGTATTGAAATTCAATATAAACACAGTTTACAAGTCTATAGGGCTGATAGCTCACTGTATGTAAAAGAGACCTGTAAAATAATGCCAATGTGAAATTACAAATATCGGTCAAGGGCACAAGTGCAGTTGATCTTTCAGAGCGTTTTACTTAAATGCGGTCATCGGTCGGGTGACCTCCATGTAGGTGAGTGATATGCCACTACATCACATCTAAACACAAATATGTCAGTACTGCAACCTTTCAGACATTGGTCAAGTGTTATCAAGTTGACCACAGTCTACGTGTTTGCGTTGGTAGGGTTGATTGCTGTTCACCAATGTACCCAGATATCTCAATGTAACAGATTGTCTGGTACTTGTGTCACTTCAACCATAAGAATATTACGACATGATCTCAATACTGCTTTACCTGTATTTAACATTCCAATACTTGTCTATGAACGTTACAGATTCTCATAGAGTATTCCTCTTTTTGTCTTTTCGTACGTATTCATAGCAAAACATGATATTACTTTATGAATTATTTCCATTGTTCAATGTTTCCTGCTGCGAAGATAAGTTACATTAAGGAAGAGTTTGCCATCATAAACACTGACAAGGTGAGAGAAATATCAATATCACCCGAAGATTTATTTGTGGTTGTTTATATTGAAATAGGAGACCAGAAGTTAATAATTGACCGGTTATAAACGTATCTTCGGTCACGAGACCCCTTGAGTGACGCCATATTTGTTTCGAAAAATCACGCCAGTAACGAAGTTTGAAGAGCTCCTGGCATTGTCTATGGCATGACCATGGCTGCCAGCAAACGTATGGATGCCCAGGTAAGCGGACTTCACAATTCTTTCGCACGATTTAACGTCTGTGGTATGTAACATGTTAAGAGTTCATTCAACTGTGCTACGTTACTCTAGTTTTGACGGGCATGCAATGTTACTCAGTCAAATTTATCACATTATACAATGAATCTGTCAGACTGGAAAGGTCAGCTGTCTCCATTCCACTATGTATGACTAAATCGTATTAACACGTCTTTCTAGAAACCCATAGAAAGAAAAACAACTTTGTAACACACCATATCCGCAGTCTTTATTCTAATTCGTCAATTGATAGTCACGTGGGATGCGTTCTTTTTGTGCTGATCCACGTAAACGGCCTCATTAGGCATCATGCCTGCCAGGCATCAGTTCCGAAAACTGATGCCCGATGACGTCAAAAATGACATGACGCGAACGCGGACCGGAATGTAAACAAAGATGTCGTCTGCGGCTGATCGAAACGATAGTCTAGAAATTTCTTGGTTTATCCTACTTTCTGATTAATAATTGAATGCTTTGGTTCCCAACAAGGGCTCGATACTGACAAAACTATAATCAAAGGTGCATTAGACGTTTTGGAGAAGAACAAGTATTCGATCCTTTTGGGAAAAACTTTCTCTTACTGAACCACTCCAACATATTACATTATAAGCCTACATGCGACAAGTTTTGTGTATAGTACGTTCTTATGCATGGCTACGGAGGAGGTGTGTTACAAAACACATATTGACTGGCATGAGGGCAACAGCATACGTCTTCAACCCCTCGGGCCTGTGAGTCACCCCCAAAAACAGTCTGTTTTTGGGGTGACTCACAGTCCCTCTGGGTACAGACGTATGCTGTTGCCCTCATGGCCTGTCAATATGTTTATATTGTCTCGTGCATCACAAGGTACATGCACGCTCCTTCCTAAATATGGTCATCGCTGTCCTACATGTAAAAAGGTCACAGTCCGTGGTGGAAATTTTCAGTGTTTTCAGATAATGACGTTCATGCATGCATTTAATTTCGATCATTTAATCACAATGCTTCTATATGGTAATAAAACGTAAGAAACTTTATTCACCATGGTCCTCGCATCGCGTATCAGTATTCCCATTGAATTTAAAACGGATTTAAAGCTTAGTCTACGAAAATACTATTAAGTATACAGCTGCACAAGTTGTACCCTTTACCTGTCTACCTCTTGACACGTGTCAATAAAATAATGTAAGCAATGACAATAGTGTACTTGAATTCAACGAGTTAATCGTTTCTCCGTCCATAGCTCAATATTATTTAATTAAGCGTACACATTTGTTTATAATATCTCAGTCAGTGTCAGTTGACAACACGCCGACAATAGATAGGGTAACAACGGCAAACCTTGTGTTTCTCATTGTCCATTCTTATGGTTTAACGAGCTTCGGGTCAAAGGTTAAGACGTTGACATTGTTGTATAGTCAGTATTTCTGTCAATAATTCTGAAGTTAAGTAACATACCAATTCAAATATTTTATACTAATAATAGATCACACTATATAATAATGAAACAAATTATGAACTTCACTCTATGGTGCATTTTCCTTGTTAAGGCTATAATCGTTATTAGTTGAGTTATTAGATAAGTCGAATCATAGACCCCCGATGGCCAATGGTGCAATCAATGTTCAAAATCACAGGAAAGTGATCAAATGTCCATCTTGTGTCGGCCTTGCTGTCCTTCGTACTGCTGCCCTTGGCAATGAATTGAAAAAATCAGACCGAAGAAACGTATATGACACATATAGTAAACGTGTATTGCGCATCAAACAAAGGTCTGCATGTACCCGTCAATGTACGTGCAGCTGTAACATGATAGTATACAACTCACTAAATTGTATGTAAAATGTAAACAAATACCCTGTACTTGGTACTGAACTTTGTTTAAATTCATTATATACTTTTTTTATCATCCTACATGCCTTTCCGAAATCTAAGTATAGCAGGATATAAATCATTATTTGCTATGACAGGATCTCATTGATGCAGCAGAGCGAGGTGACCTTCAGAGAGTTCAGTCCTTGATTGATGCTCGATGTGACGTCAATGGTAGAGGTGATTATAAGTATTATGTAAGTATTATGAATATCTGTTTTATGTTGTAAATATCTGCAAAACTATTTTAGTGAAATCCCCCCAAAAAAAGGATATAAGAAATAGCTCTGATGTGTTAAGGCCGATATGTTAAATTGCAATTATCATTTATAATTAATTTAGAAAACTAAACAATTTTCCTTTCTTCTTTCATTACCTTGCTTTTGCAACGTGAGTGAGTAAGGAAGATCAAGAACTTATCCATACTCGTATCGTTCTTGCAATTAAATTTTATCCAAAAATGTAATGGTTATTAAAATTTCAAATACACGATTGATACTTAAAGTACATCGACACACTTCTGTGAGGGGGCACGGATAATTGAAACACACACACGGCAAACACAACT
>LD347639.1:75511-96181 GCA_001465055.1 Ptychodera flava
ATTACATTTATTTATATTTTAAATAGTCATTCTATGTTTTGATGAAATTGTTGACATGTCAGGAATTTCAAAGTGTCATTCTTAAAGTTTGAATAAAGTACATTTTGAATGAGCTATTGATTTATATCACACTTTCAATGCTTAACCAGATGTCCTGAACTGTTGTACAGATATGGATGTCAATCATTAATAACAAAGAGGAAAGGCAGTAAATCAAAAAAATTGATGGATGTTAAGACTTGCCAGCCATCAAATTAAATCTCATGTGGAGCCACAGAAAGGCATTTTAGCCAAATCTGATGTGTGCAGTGTCTGAGATGACCTTTTCCTGTAACATTGAAACCATAAAAGCACAGCTAATAATGACAAAACCTGCTTATTTTAACTGTTATTTTGGTCATAAAAAAGCATCATTCTACAGAAAACCTGAGACACAAAGGAAAACAGTTGCATCAATGAGAACGAAAAGTATCTTGTCATTTTTCGATCTCTAAAATATTAAAGCCACTGTATCAAATACCGGGTATATATTGTGAAATATTTGTGCATGCTGCTTTCTCATACTGAATTCTCATAGAGAGAACAGAAAAGTATTAGGAATTTGTCTTGCTTATCATATTAAATGTAGATTTCATATATAATGGTACAACTTCACTTAGCAAACATCAAGATATCTCTGGCATATATCTCTGATTTAATAAAGTATGGCGCCCAAAGGGCACGGAGAAAAATATGAAACATCCTGATATCTCTGATATACAGTATATGTCTTGTATATTAAAGTCATGCATAGGAAGGGCGTACCGAAAAGTGTCTGATATATTTAAGTAATGAGCTCGAAGAGCATGCTGAAAAATATTGAACATACAGATATCTCTGATATATGTATGCCTGATATGATAAGTTTGGCGTGCTGGAAAATATGTCTGATTATTAAAGTTACGCGCCCGAAGGGCTCGCCGAAAAATTCGACTGAATGATGAAATTTGAGGCTGACACGATGCATTTTAGGCAATGATGAGCCTGTGTCGAAATTCAAAAAAACACTGAACCCCCGCCCCTATTGGGCATTTCAAAAACATGGTGACCCCCCCTATCACCAAAGTCAAAAAAGGGCGACCCCCCCTATGAATCCACCGCCTCCCCCCAGGCCGAAGAAACTGACCAGTCCCTTACAGACATCATCACGCCTATATGAACACAGCTAATCCAAAGTCCTTACAATGCCTTAGAGTATCGGATATAAACTCGACAAACGACCTCGCTCCACGAGGACAAATTCACCTACGCTTTTGTTCGGACTAGGTAGAATTTTGCTCCTAACCCTTGCACTTTACTTATTGTTCAATGTCCACAGATTTTGGGCAAGTCTGCATGACAATGGAGGTACAATATAATTCAGCCGTTACTGTCATTTGGCTCTTGCTATTTGTATGCAATACAAACATCCTTTTGTGAAATGAGTCCATTTTGTGGCAATATCGGACAGCAGGATTGGTCGTCTTGGTGTGCTTGTAAAGCTGACCGTCAAAATTGAACTGGAGCAAAACCGTTGGCAGTATGGGGACCTAAAGCTCAAAATCCGTGTTCTCGGCCTTCTGCAATACAATTATATTCATAACGTTTCACTTTGTATGTTTGCACACCCGTATGCTTATAGTGGCGATAATTTGATAATTCAAATTGATGTAGCGACTAAAGGATGTAGCGTAACAAACGATGAATGCCAACATACATGTAAGAGTACTTTTCATAATTTTGTCTTAGCACGGTCAAGTATGTATGGATAATGAATTTACAATGTCACTGTTGACAGTATCACTATACAGTATCACGTGAATATGCAAGGAACCGGTTGTTTGCTCTGCAATTAACGATTACATATTTATAAGATAAATTTTTGATTAGTTTCATTATACCTCGATTCTAATGAAACAGTATTTTGCATTTATAAAGAAATAAAAATAAGAATGGTAAAATACTCAATGTTGACTCAGACGAGGACAAATATCGTAAATATTCATAAGGCCTCATTCAAAAAACATGGTGGGGGGGGGGGGCTGGAGGAATTCAGGGGGGATTCGAAAATTGCAGGCGAAGTCGAGGTGGAGGGACTTAAAAGTTTTGCTCTGCCTATAGAGCGGGGCCTGAAAATATTTTGGCTCTTAACATTTTGATGTCGTCCAATGGTTCGAATATTAGTAAGAATTAAACAAAATCTATAACCGTTTTGTCGCATTTTATGACTCTAATATCGAAAAAATCTAAAGATATATGAATGCGCGTAAATTTTCGTAAAACAACAAGTTGGCCTTTTAATGGGGCAGGAGCTGCAAGTGTTTATACTTTTTTCAATATTTCTCTGCAATGTATCAAACACAGTTTCTTGGTGTTTCTCTGCAGCATGCAGAAAAACACAATATTCAGTTTGTCAACAAAGCCCGTTTGTCTAAATGTTGGCGATTATTGAATAAGAGTTCAGACTGAAAGTTATTTGTCAATGATACAAATGCACGGTACAAGTAGGTTGTGTTGGCAAGCTGAATATCGGACAGCTCAACATGTTACATAGGGAGTAAAACAAGAGCACATTTGTATAAACTGGACAAAATTACTGTCAAAACACAAAGTTTATACAGCTACTGCCCTGTTACTGCATACTGGCAGAGATAGTGATAGCTCTGATTCTGATGTAGTTTAAGAGAAGTTTCAGTCATAGGACACTCAGTTGACAGTGAAACATACATGTACACAAGATCCGGCCAGAGCGCAACACAGGAAAAAATAGGGGACTAACAGTTACTATGGATTTTTGAATTCTGGCATATGAGAAACATCAAATATTAGAGAAAAAAATGGGGTCAACATGCTTGATCTCATTACTAATGTACGATGAAAAGTCACAGTTTTCCTAAAACCACTTAAAAATCAATATATAAAACCATTCAAGTTTATGCAGTGAATGAAACTTTCACAGCTCACTGTACGATAACACAAAAGTAAAACTTTGAATAGGAAAGACTCTAATTTATATGACAAGTGTGTGACTAAACAGAGTTATTTATTTTTTACCAAATTTGCCACTATCACACCCAAAAGTTCTGAGATTAAAACATTAATTTGATGGAATATTTTAACCTTCAAGTATTGTTAATTTTATTAAACATTTATGAGTAGCATTTAAGTTCTATATGTCTTGTACTCTTGAAAAAAAAATTCAGTAGGTCACTGTACTCAGTTTTACACTATTTGGTAAAATATAGCCACGAATACACAGTTTTCATACCGTGATTGTCATTTTTTGTGCTTTTCATGCAATTGACCTGACCTGACCAGAGTTTGATAAACTCAAGTCAGCTTAGACTGATAAATCCAGAACGTCCACTGATGGATTTAAAAATTAATTAATTTAAGAACTTGCCCTAGGTATATGGCTGTACTACCTGCTTATAAGAGGTAGTGTTAAACATCTGCGTGCAAAACTACGCAATACATTTTTATTTTTATTCCGCGTGCATTGCTAATAAATATACGGCTATATTGTAATGGTAGGGGGACTTGAAAATTTTTGATCATATAGACTGGAGGGGACTTGAAATTTTTCAGGGTATTGAGGGGGGATCTGCAAAAAAAAAAAGGATTTCAATTTCTATTTCTCCACCCCTTCACCATTTTTTGAACGCAACCTAAATTGAATTCTTTATCCGAACGGGACGCTCTGAGAAAACATGACAAGACTTGAAACCCTAAAATTAATGACTTTAAGTTTCAAGTATAGGTAGTCTAAAGTACAAAGTATGTGACAATGAATAGATCTGAATATTAATTCTTTTCATTTGTGCTCACGGAAGAGTTTCACATACATTTGATTGACCAATTAATGGTAAAGTTAGGATGTCATTTGGAGTTAATGACATTCCGAACAGCTCGTCCAAATATCAATATAGATTTTCAACTTTTTGTATTGTAGAATCGTATATTCTGTTTTACTTTACTTTCGACAAACAAGATAACACTTTCTCTTGAAAAGTCCGTTTCCAATACATAAGTTGGGAAATACCATTTCTCAATTTGCATGCATGTGTGTCTGTTATGGTAATAAAAGTAAGATGTTTGAACGACCTGCAATTTTGATAGAGTATAAAGGGGATCGTCAAAATTGATAACATCGGGATGTACTTTAGCTACATCAACTCCAGTACGATTGCTATCATGCTTGGACGTATAGTACAAACTAGCGTGCAAGGATAGAGCAACACGAATGAAACAAGGAGCGGCATATCAGGAGGAATTTACCAGATAAGAGGGATATTCAGCATACAGTGTATATAACCTCAGCCTGTGCAGCTGTTTCAAGGCCTCCACTCGTGTACAGGTCTGTGAGAGAGTTCAATAATACAAATTACCAGTCATAACAAAACAAATAGCTATTCATGAATATTAAGTAAGGTAAAGTAACTTGCTCCTTTTTGAAATTTCATATATCCAAAAATTACTAATTATACAGAAGGTATTACGGCATTTTACAAAATTCTCAAACTGTTTGTTTAAGCTATTAATTTATATACAAATTACAGAGCTGCATTCATTTTGAATTTAGGGAAAATAACACTTATTTATGGTATAATAATTTATAGAAGTGAGGGGCTATACTAGACAGAGAGATACGTTGCTCGAGGATGACGCTCCCTTCGCTCCCCTCCTCTTACGACTGGACGCGGTCTGTCACATACGACGGGAAGATGAAAGAAATTTAGTCACTCCTATGGGTGTTTCTTGTCGCTACGATATGGGAAGTTTATGCAGATTGCTATTGAATATTTATTAGACTAAGCTCTCTCTGCATAATAGGTATGCTTGTCATGGCAACACTGTCAATCAATTACTATTGCGGTCAACACAAATTATGACATTGTAAATATGAACGTTCACATACATTCACATGTGGTAGGAATGAGTTCAACCATAGAATTTTATTTGTTAAATTTTGTGAACTTCATGGTTTCACTGCCTGCTCTCCAACTGCAAAATCTGAGGAAACAATAGTACTTTGCATGAAGATTTTTGATTAAATTCATTGAAGTGACGAAAGTTATGAATAAAAAAAGTATGACAAGATACCTTACAGTCATACCATTTATGCATGCAAGAATGGTCATGCATGCACTACACTAAAAATAGATACCCTGTGATCCGAATAGAATGCTGCTCACTCCATGTTGCGATTATCTGGGTGTCTTCAATGCCATACGCGTTAACACCATTCTATTCCTCGATATCCAAGTAATAATTGCAGACATATATGAAATTTCCAAGAAATGACACCCAAAATAGCGTCACATGCATGTATTTCAATGTTGTGTCGATCGCGATCGCAATGTGCGATGGTACATGTAGATGATGGCTGTATGTGTAGGCTAGGTGAGAAGACTATTTGATGTAAGGCGTGCCACAGTAAGTGAGGCTACCCACAATCCCCTTGATTTGTTCACTCAGACATTTTTTGCTGAAGGCTTTTTTTAATTTTATCAGTTTCTGAACAATTTTTAACTTATAATTTAAGTTAAGGATTATTTGTTAAAACTATGTTGCAAAATTATTGATTATGTTTGAAATTCAAGAGTAAATTAAATGAGAAGTCGATGTTTGGAGGTGCTAAAAATTGCACAATTTTCAAGATAAAGTGTTCAGCAACTAAGATGGTCTCATCATACCACCTGTCAGGTGGACTGAGTTGTTCTGTGTACAGAAGAAATTTGCTTCAGTTCAGTAAGTGATCTCCGTGTGTACAGATCATGGAGACGTGTGGGTAGTCTCACTTACTGTGCGTGCGTGAATATTAGGAAGGTGTACAAAACCATAACTTTTGATGAAAGAAAACAATATATAAAGAATGATAAAATAATGTAGAATTTAAGTTCAAGTGACTGAACTACATGTAAAGCCAAACGTTATTGCAATATTTTTAATATATGGCCCCTAATGGAAGAGTCATTTTGATGTCATATCCGTCATAGCGGCAAAGCCAGTCCAGATAGCTAGTACGCCACATTATGGCGACACGAAGGAGATGGACGTCCTTTTTGTGGAGTGACCGTGATTCACAAGAGTCATTTCATCTATCAAAGCATGGTCGAAATAAATTTGTTTATTCAAAAAATTTCATTGATGACTACAACGAATCTTAAAGGTCTTTGTTTATGAATGCTGCAAAGACGTACACTCACACATGCCACGTTCTCTATTTCGTTTGATACTGATTGATTTTCCAACTCGCCTAATTTACGCTAGTCCCCGTCGGGCGAAAGGGCCAAACAATTACTTGCCCTGCGGTGAAATGCTATATCCTTGAGCTCGGGGCTAATTGACTTGGGCAGCTCCTATACATCTATGATTTGCTCACCCCAGGTTGAGGTGTGATGCCGACAGAAAAGAGAACACCCTCTCCAGTACAGAAAATCTCAAGGGTCTGCCTTTTTTCCGTGGTCAGCAAAATTCTAAGCTCTACGAAACACTTTCTCACTGCCTCGGTGTAACGTACCAGGACAGCTATTTTTCACATCCGTTATTTAACGTACGTAAAATCACGATTGTTGCTTGGCAGAGTTGTTGCCTCACCGTGGATACAATACTGCGGGTAATTACAATGTTTGTCTGCATGTTGTTTACATTACTAGAAAATAGGCGCAGTCCTATGATAATTTTTGATCATGCACTTCGCTTGCTCTATGCGAGTGACACAGACCTCAAAACTGCCAATAAATTTCTCGGTGAATCTGATTGGTAGCAACAAAATTCTGTTGCCAAACAGAAATGTTACAGACCGCGTATAGTTGTAGGGAGCGTAGAGAGCGCCCTCGGTGACTGATCTTCAAGTCTAGGGCTATACTAATGTCATCGGATAGGTATGCGCCTGTTATACCCATACATATCTGACAGATTTTGAGAAAATAATTGATTTCCAACAAGTTCATGGGAGCAAACATATCTGGGATAGCGGTATATGTAAGTCATCACTCCTCTAAGGCTAATAGGGTTCCCTTGTTTCCCATTTTCTGAGCAATGTACAGATAAAAATCATGCCTATACGAACACAGGTAATCCGAAGTCTCATACAATGCTTTAGAGTATTGGATATAGACTGGACTAATGGCCTCGCTCCACGAGGACAAATTCACCTACGCTTTTGTTCGGACTAGGTAGAATGTTGCTCCTAACCGCTTGTACTTTACTTATTGTTCAATGTCCACAAAATTTTGGCAAGTCTTCCGGACAATGGAGATATAAACGAAACGAAAATACAGTAATTCCATCATTACTGACATTGGCTCCGCGGCTCTTACTATTTATAGACAATATAAATATCCTTTGCGAAATAAGCCCTTTATGAGGCGATATCGGACGGCAGGATTGGTCATCTAAATGTTTTTGTAACGCAATGGAGCAAAAACGTCGGCAGTATAGAGTCCCCTAGCTCAAATTCCACGTTCTCGATCTTCTGTGATACAATTATATTTATTAGGTTTCACTTTCTATATTTGCACACCCGTATGCTTATAGAGGCGAGAATTAGACAATTTAAATTGATGTAGGGACTAAATGATGTACGAAGTACATTTCCGATAATCATCTGCTCAGGGTGTACTGATAGTTGTATGATCAGTCGTGACACATGTGATTCCTTAGCATAACAAATGATCAACTGCAACATACACGTAAGAGTACGATTTATAATTTTGTCTTAGCAGGGTCTAAAATCATGGCTAGTGTCTATTTGTTTTCACGAACAAGTATGTATGGATAATGACTTTACAATGTCACTGTTGACAGTATCACTATACAGTATCACGTGAATATGCATGAAACCGGTTGTTTGCTGTAAAATTAACGATTTCATATTTATAACAAATTTTTGAATAGTTTTATTTTAACTTTGATTCTTATGTTACAGTACTTTTGTATTTATTAAACAAATAAAATAAGAATGGTCAAATACTAAATGTTTACTCAGACGATGACAAATATCGTAAATATCGATACATTGAATTCTTTACCTGAACGGGACCCTCTGAGAAACATGACAAGTCTTGAAACCCTGTAAAGAATGACTTAAAGGTTCAAGTACAGGTCTAAAGTACAAAATATGTTGCGATGAAGAGATGTGAATTTTAATTGTTTTCATTTAAGCTGACGGACGAGTTTCACATACATTTGATTGACTGATTGGCGGTAAAGTCAGGATGTCATTCAGAGTGAATGACATTGCGAACAGTCCGTCCAAACATCTTTGTAGATTTTTTACTTATTTTCAATTTTCGAATCGTATGTTCCTTTTCTACTCTACTTATGATACATAAGTTAGGAAATACTATGTCTCAATTCTCATGCACGTATGTCTGTCTAAGACTATGATGCTTGAATGACCGGCAATTTTCAGAGAGTAAGTCGTTTACCGTCAATATTGTTAAAAGGAAAATGCACTTTAGCTACATCAATTTCAGTGCAATTGTTATCCTATAGAGACATATAGAACAGAATAGCACACCAGAATAGAGCAACATACATGGAACAAGGGGTAGCATATCATGAGGAATTTTCAAACAAAGAAGAATGTTAAGCTTATAAACTGATATGAAGGTTTCAAAAGCCATTGTACCTAAAGGCTAGCAATCTGCCATTGTTAATACTACAGTTTGACCAAACGAATTGAGCTTTAAGCTAACCTTGACTTTGCGAATCAAAACTTTGAATTGTCTTCAATTCTGCTTTCTGCTGGTGCTTGCAACAATATGCAAGGATTTTGTTCCTGCAACAATATTTTCTAGTAATGATTATCGCTATTTAAAGGTGTTATGAAAGATGTAATGGGTTGTATCATCAATCCAAATGGATTATATATCCACGACATCAACGTCAACTTGGTATAATCGATGCAGTAGATTATCTTTAAGTTGATTCTGTATTGTTTTCCGTGGACAATGCAAGAGTTTTGATAAATCAATGTGCCACCCGACGGCCAAATTTGCTCATCGATCGACTCAGAGCTACAATCGTTCGCAAACCTGAGAAAATCTGTATATGTGAAAATGATTCGACAATGACAGTTCACGAGCGGCTGAAATGGTCCGTGGTCACGTACAATTAGCAATATTAAAGAGAGTCTATTAACGTGCCGACAATTTACGTGTTTCGATTTCAAATTTTCTATATGTCCATTACTCGATCGGACACTTTCATGTTAATTAGTGCTTTTTAAAATGATTTGGTCAACATTTTGTCAAAAAACCTGCCTGTGAATGTTAGTCTGACTGGAGTAATTCGAATAAGGTCACTTGAGTTCACATGTTAAGTGGTTGCTCGGCAACATACAAACCGTGCGTGACTACAGTTGATGTACGTGATTGTGAATCAAGATACGCGGATGTTCAGACAGCCAGTCAATATTCACCCTTTATCAGCAATAGCTTCCACTGTCATATCTAAACCTGTAGTGTATCCTCGCGGCTTCTCCGCAAATGGCGTATATTCGATAAAGAAATGAAACGAAAGTCGTTTGCAAGTAAAGAAGCACATCTGCTTCCATTCAGAAGTTTTGTTTGTCCATGTAAGGCCAAAAATGCAGGTCACTCTTTAACTGAAACATTACGTCTAAATTTATCTTTACCACGTTTTCCCATTTATGTCTTATCTTGTTTCCCGCGGCCTAAGATATGTCGTCGAATAATAAGCATCAATTACGCCAAAGGTGTCCATGGAAATCGAAGAGACTTTTTGGTTTAAAACCTCGAAAAGATGGAAAATATTCAGAAGCAAACGTAGACAAGCTGTTACAAAATTCGTGAAAGAAAGCTTGTCTTGTAGAACTAAGTTATGATTATGATCTCATCACATAAGTATCCATATACACATAAGTATATAGCACAATAGACTAAGTGCTGTAGGATTATTCGTTACTGGCGTCATACATTGTATCAAACGCAATCGACGGCTTGGAGAGCGGCCGTTAGATTACAGTTGAAAATCGGATGCTCATTTACAACAATAGCTGGAAAATAAAAATTTAGCAATATTATCAGCACTCCAGTCGAGTCATACGGACGGTTCAATGTCTGCGGATGTTGCACTGCATAAAAACCCTATAATACTTACTGTATTAACATGGATTATTGCCTGTATTTTAGCTGAAGAGTGCATATACAGATGAATACAGTCAATAATCCACTTTTTGTACTCAGCACGCCTGTATTCATGTGGATTCATGGGAATTCACGTGTATTTAACTATAATACAGGCAACTCATTAATGTGAATTTATCTGAATTATTGGGTTTTCATGCAGTGTTGAACTTGGCGATATACCAAACTGCTAAATCTCAACCTAAGTTCAAATGTATAAATAAGTGCAGCATGATTTTCGCAAAGCGACAAAGAAGGCAAAAATTTGAAATCATTCGACAAACAACGATGAATTTCCTTCATCTCATAAAATTCCTTAAATTATAGATTCGAATCGAACCGGCAGCGCAGTACTGTAGCAGAACATCAGCTGTCAGATATAGCTGTAGCCTGAACTCTGCAGAGCCGCGCTTTGGATGTATGTAGTTGACTAGGACAACAGAACAGAGTCAAGTTACAAAATTTGGAGGTATCCGCGGATGAGAGATATGTGTCACTGCTAACATCAAAATTTGTAAGACATAAACATTGATCATCGGGATCGAGATTGACGAGTTGACACCGGCGTTGACCGGTGGCCACGTACTTAGTCTGGGTCAGAGTCTTGTAGATGTCATCGAATTAAACTGTTCGGGCTTGCTACGATATGTCAAGGTTAGTTATAATTGTATATTTATATAAGTTTGATAAAACTTGAAGTGTTAGGTAAATTATGCACGTATGTACAAGAAATTGGATTTTGGGGGTTTCCTTAAAATTTTGATTCAATTATTGTCCTGACGAAAAAGTCTTTGAGTAAAACTAAAGTCGGGTAGAGTACCTTAGTAACAACTGTACTGGTTCAACTTCTATTTGCTTCGTGTGAGTTAGCAGTACTATTTTATGTTATGATGTTATGCAGGTCATTGTTTGTCTTTGACCAATGAGACTATCATGTAATATCAAACAAAAACTGATACGCACGGCAGGAAAAGACTTTCCAAAACTGATGTAAACAAATGCCGTCAAGGTATACGACAAAGCTATGAGACTCTTATGTACAATCAGTGTCGTTTCTTCGCCATTGTCAGTTTTCAATTAATGACTTTCTTTGAAACACGGAAATACTCCTCCTATGTATTATTCCGAGCGCTGGTATTAAAAACACTTAACAACGGAGACGACAGGCATGTATGTCGGTAGAATACAACCAGTAATTAGTCAATGAATTAGATAAACGGTATAAATTTAAAACTCTTTAAACTCTTAAATTGTAAACTTTAATTGACTGGGTACGCGAAAAGGTATTTAACCAATGAAGAAGCTACCATATCACCTCTCACAACCTTAGAGGAATTTCTATCCTATTAAACAGACGTAATAAACGAATGTTATCGACCTCGTTGTACGCGCAGTACCATGTTACCGACGATACAATTCACAGGCATTGAATCTACGAAACATTTATTTCCAAGATATTGAACATGCCGACCAAGTATAACAGATACACGGCCAAAAAGACACAATAAATAATGATTAAGCGACTTTTTTCGATACATACCAACCTAAGGCTTACAAAGTATAGATATTAATACATATATGACCAATGTACTCAATAACAACTTTAAATTGCGTCGTCATTATGGACCATCCAAATCTCTTTTTTTTTGTGTTGTTCGTATTTTTATTTGTAAAATGACAACTATGAATCAATTACTGACGTTTCTAGTTTTTATTTCTTATCTGATTTGTCACCTTAAATATCAATATGCAAGCTGTGTGTTTTGTTAATTTCCCGTCACAATGAAAGCATGCTCCTTGCTTACTGTTACTTTTAATTTTACTATTTCTGTCAGTTTATACCTGTTACCATGCCGACATGAATCATATTGGTGAATTGCAATTTTAACATTGTTTACATTTTTGAAGAGCAATTCCACAGCATTGCATGCGGCTTCTAGAGAAGGTCATGCAGACGTCGCTGAAGTGCTGATTAAACATGGTGCAGATGTCAATGCTAAGAATAACGTAAGTAAATGTGACTCGGTTTCCGATGTTGATATCGGAATCATAATGCTTTAACAATTTCACGTATCTCTCTTCTACTTAAACCTTACAGTCACTAAATCGTATAATGCTGTGACATTTTATTGTGTCCCGGTCATACAATCCCGCTGCAATACTTAAAATGTAAGAGAGCAAATTATGCTAAGATGGCCGACGTCTGTTCGCAAAGAGAGTGACATACCGCTCATATGACGTTCGAATTTATTCAAATAATTTAATCATTTTGCACGATGAACGATAATAGTACATCATTATTTCAAATTTGTATTTGGTCCTTTCGGTTGGTTAGCAATTTAATTTATTTGTTCTAGAACCGTAGCGTTCGCTTCGAAAAAATATTTCGTAAACGATTTAAGTGTCGGTTATCTTCAACGCTTATCTTCATGGACGGCATGATATATGAGAGAGAGAGAGAGAGAGAGAGAGAGAGAGAGAGAGAGAGAGAGAGAGAGAGAGAGATCTTTTTGAGAAATCCAAATTTGGAATGTTTGATAGCGGATTATTTAATGCTTATGGCTTGAATTGCTCTTTATATTAACCATACATTGGTAAATCGATTTTCGCTTACATCCTAATGGTATTGCAGCTTTCAAATATTTCTGTTAGACACAAATGCATGGTGTTATTGTCGGTTGTCAGGCCTCGCTGTGGAACGCACCCACGCAGTACATCAGCCTAGTTTATGTCTCAATACAGTATAGTACAGAAGAACCAATCGCGTACCGTTTAATTATGTAATAAGGGTTAAAACTTACGTGTGTACGCGTTGAATCGCTTCCTCAACAGGGCGTGCATTTGTTGATTTTATCCTGAGATCACGATCGGACCTGAACAATCTATCGATCGAGAGCGACTGTTGGGTACCCGGAGGTGAGTTAGCCCGATAGCCGATCTGCTACGTTCTCTCGTATGAAAATTCAGTGTTCGCGGTCGAAATTCTGGCAATGCATTTCACGTACTCGTACACGTACTAGCAACAATGCGTATCGTCGTCATCTGAATGCGTAACGGCCACTTCCACATTCAACCGTGAGCAAAATGTTGTAATTATTTTTTTTTACTCTTGATATGGATGTTTTCGATAACGAGGATATTTTTAATAGTAACATGATATTTTAATGTACCGGTATTCATACTATACAGACAAAGAAATTTGAATTGAATAAAAAATACAAATACGAAACTGATCAAAATCACACATACACAGGCAGTATGCAATGTGGTATTCTGAGGCACTGTAACCATAGAGGTAACGTCTCTCGCTCCATGCTGTAGATAACACTGGGACAGTGGTAAAAATTCATTCCGGTAATCATAAAAAATGTGCCTCTAGAATTTAATGTGATTTCTGTTAGCACGCGAAGCAAAGATTTCCCTTGCTCGGTCAAAAGAAAAGTCTGCAACCGGTGGTCCTTCCATTGTAAGGAGCATCAGATCATCGGTATGATCGTCATGTAGTCGATTACGTTGTGCTGTGAGTACGCGGTTTTGGCAACTGAATTCCCGTTCACAGGGCATGGACGAAACCGGAATCACCAGAACTATGCAGGCTACCAATCGGAATATTGGAAACAGCTCTCCATATTCGTTTATCAGAATACAACAAGATTCACTGAAATTGGGTCGTCCATGGGCACGCAAAGTCAGTTTCATTCGAGTAAACTCGGCTTGCAAATCGGGCCCATGTATTTGGGCTACCATTGACACGCCATCTTCAACGCGAATAGCACCAAAATTGGCAATCAGTGTCGCCAGAGACTCCAATCTGATTAAAATCAGATGTAGAGTAGGGCGACGTCACTGTACTTGCGTGGTTTTCTCTTGCTGTCGCCTCTGAGGCGACAGCAAGAGAAAACCACGCAAGTACAGTGACGTCGCCCTACTCTACATCTGATTTTTATCAGATTGCCAGAGACTCTGGCCATAATCACGGATCTCAACATCACGATCTGGATATTTGCTGTCATCGAAGCACGTTAGTAAAGCAGTACATTCCATGGGAAATCGTGCTTGCAGTCGTTCGATGAGATACGTTATGAAGTCACGCCTGACATTTGCATAACCTTCGATATGATTGGCAGCTACGTGAGTTACAGAATGACCATGATATACATTGTTTTCAATTTCCCTCGACAGCTTGCTCTCATGTTCGCCTAGACTGTCTGGTTCTAATAATAGCTGTAGAGACGCGATAGTTGATTGGACCATCAGTTCGATAGTAGCCAAGTTGACATCTTCTCGTTGGAATACAAGATTGCAACGGTCCATGATTGGCAGTACGTCCATCAGCAAATGCATTATGGCCAAGAATGAATATTGTTTGATCTGCTTTAAGAGACCGCCAGCAACTGCGTTGTCAAGTTGTGCTGCTTCTTCGTCGAATTCCATGACAAGTGCTGGCCAGTTGTCGTAAATTCCTTTGACGGCTCGGCCGAAAGACAGTTATCGCACTGAGCAAGGCTCTTTTAAACTCAGGACATCTTCGCTTTCGAGAATTTTATTTAGTTCTCGTATTCTCTGGTATCTTGTGGCAGAATACTTGAAGAAGTTGAAAATGTTATTCACGGTCTTTTTATACTCCTTAACTTTCTTGACACCGCGACTAGCATCGGCTGCTGCAAGTGCCAACCGGTGTGCGGCACAATGGACACGGATAAGATATACGTTCTTATGTTTCAATAGTACGCCGACACTGTTATGTCTACCCGTCATGATGGGAGCCCCGTCTGAGCTGAGACCCATTACTTTCGATATTTCAATTCCATGATCACCGATTACTGATAAAATTTTGTCAGCTACTGTTTGGGCTGTACCGTTTTAAACAGTGTAGTTCCCAATAACTATTGTACGGGGTTTTTCATCATCAACGATTTTAAGAAACATGATCAGCTTCTTATGAACCATGACATTGACTGTTTCGTCAACGAGTATGCCAACAAACGGCGAATCGGATATTTTCTGAGAAATTTCTTCACGTACTGTGTCAGCTTATTCTTTCTGCATGGCTTTAACACTGTCGTAGTGCAAGTCTCCGTTTTCAAGTATTCGCATCCGTTTTCACGTTGCCGTTCAATCAACGGACACGAATTTTCGGTCTGGTATCCCCTCCTGAGCCATGTAATAAACCGTACGAAGGACTGCTCGCTGTTTTCCATTAGTTTCGGAAAGTCCTTTACTAGAAAAAATCACGCATTAAATCCTGCGATGGTCGCGCCACAGAAGCATCACGATGATCATCGGTCTTCATATGACGCTTTGTCGCCGAGTTTTGTAAATTTGGAGACCGTCGAGTAAACAAGTTCCTCTTTGCTTTCTCACACAGCATACAAAACAGCAATAAAAAGACCTTTTTTGTCATTTTCGATGGCCCGAACTTGTGAGCGAAGCCAAGGATACTCGATGCTCCAACTGCTTTGAAACTCAGTGTGACTTTCTCCCGTGCCGGGTTGCTTGCGCTGCCGCTTCACTGCTGTCAACGTTGAACTTGATGTCTCTGAGGACACGGTAGCGGTGCACTCTGAAGTAGTTGTGGCTGGCATGTAAGCCCTTTTAGTGCTTGAACTTGTACAAGATTCATCTTGCGATGCTTCCGATATTTTTTTTTTGCTCGAAGCACTAAAGTTAAAAGATATCAACGAGGATTGCTTTGACATGATCTATGAGCTATGGTGGCAACAGTTACAGGTAGCTACGCTGCCTGTCAGCATGCACGCTGTCGTGTCAGTGATATGATAAGTGTGGTTGTTTGCCCGGAGCAAAATACATGTAAACTTCACTCGAAATGATTTGCTCAAAATGTTACAATTTCAGGCAACACCCATGTGAGCAGTCCGTTGTTGACGGGTCGCAATCTCATAAAGCAAAAATCGCTCAGCGTGTTGTAATTTCACACTGTTCTCTGCATATTATTAGCTCTGGTGCAATCTTGGTCGGAGGGACCATGGACAAAATGCCGTTTCGTCATCAAAATAGCGCTGATTATGGGCGTCAGTATTTTGTGTAGTCAAATGCATTGCCGTCAGAAAAATGCGTGCGTAAAATTTCTTCTTGGCGCGCGATTTCATGTTTTGATAGAGCCCGCCGACAAGACGAAGTCAACCTCTGGAGTTATTTCAATATCGTCGCTCAAAACTAAATGTCACACATTTAATCCATTTGAATCAATAACTTTTAGTAAAACAAACTACATAATTAGTTGTGGAGTTAGTAGGAGTCTACGATATTTACCGCTACGAGGCAAAATTCAGTTGAAGCGTTGGGTATATCCGGTGTGGCTATGCGTCATTGTATTTACTTGGCGCAAGCTAATTTTTAACGTGTAGGCCGTAGTACGGGCGCTTGTCATCTCGCTGTCACAGGTGTCGAATCTAGTAGACATATACATGTATTTGAAATGAATAAAGTAAACATCCATGATAGCGTGATGACAAGCGCCTGTGACTCGGACTACAGTGAGCGAGAATCAAGAACCTCGTACGGCACAAATGAAAAGCAAGCCCGAACAATATGCACATACACTTAGTTTTGTGAGTGGTCAATCGTACCCGGAAATGCATGAAGACAGAAAAAATCGTGCTCCATCGTGCTTAAATAACCGACAAGAATAGTTGACCTATCGTTGCAAAGCTTACAAACTCTCCGTACTACAGATGGTAAAGTTAAATTAAAATTTGGTCAACAATATATGATGCTATATTTGGCGAGAAATAAGTTACTGTAAATATACTAGGGTCAAATCCTGATTTATAGAAACCGTACTTGACAAGGGAAATCATCCAAAGAAGTAATTTTCGATGTGCTAATCACTTTTGTCAGTCGCCATCTCGACCGTACAAAGCCGTGATGTGCGCAAATCTAAAAATTGCCGAGTACTAAAATTAAAGGCCCTAGGTGGAATGTAGCTGAAATGATCCGATCTCGTTGCAATCTACAAGCCTAAATTTACATGATTTATTGTTCATGACATTGGAGACTGACGTTCACTGACTGGCCAATCCTACTATGTTGCATTTACCCATGACCTGGACCGGGTCTCGTCACAGGTCTTCTTTTCAGTCGAGGGGAATTCCCTCTGATCACATACTGATGTGCGCCCCCAACGACGTAGTCAGTCACTGCTGATCACCACTTAAACGGCTTCCAGAGGTTGCATTTTTTATACTATTTTTTACGTTTAGATTGAATTTGAAAGGCGAATATACACGTTTCCGTAATATAACGTGAGTCCCAACCTCGTTCTGAAAATATGTCATGTCTTATATTTCCCAGGTGCTACCAAAATACCATTGCAGTACCGATACAAAATTAGTAAAGATAAAGATATTAAAGTTATTCTTTATGATAATTAAAAAAAATAACGAAAAAGTAATAACAAATTAACAATTCATCTCTATACTCAAATCAACATGCTTCCGTTTTCTTCGTGACAGATAGATATCCCTATTTACAATGACAAAAGAGAATGTAGTCGTGTTGATTGATAATATACAATATGGGCTTTGGTAGGACGATACGATCAAATACGTGTTACAGAAGCATAGTCTCGTGGACATCTTTCACTCAAAATTTTCTGCTGTTTTCTGCTTTAATTGTTCATTCCAGCCTTGCATATGATGAGGGAGACTACACGTCTTTGAAAGCTTCTGCTACAGTAAATTTTAGTAGATAATAGCGTCACAGTGCTACCAAACATAAGATTAGATGAACTATAGGCCCTGAAGCTCCATGGATCTATGTAATGAACAATGAGTAGTTTTATGTGGGATGATGGTGTTTTCTCTTGCCAGACCTCTGACCTGTATTAACCTTTGTGATCATAGCGTAAATAATGAATGCAAAATTTATGAATACAACATTTTCGGGAATTTTTTAAAGCTTGCCACCATTGTCAAGACAGCATAGCGAAAATATATGCATTGAAAATAAATCTCAACGCAAAACGCCAATGAGAATTCAATGACATTATCATACACTAAACCAGACTACAAATATGCAAACTTGATACATGCCATTCCGACACACTTCAGACAAGAAAACGCGTCGACCAACTCTTCATTTGTGTATGTTTTTCATTGTGACATATGTAGTAATATGGGAACCGGATGGCAAGACAAAGTAAGCGCTCTCAACTCGGAGCATTTGCACTCGCAGTTGCGCTGTATTGATTATTCGGACGTGCCACATTTGCTAAGCGCTCGTGCGAGGACGGCCGCGGCAGACTTAAGCAAAGCAGAGTGCAACTACCCTTAATACCCTTCGCTCGCATTGTCTCACCGTGGGGTTCAGTCATGTTTTAATATATTCCAGTTGAAAGAGTAACAGGTCACGTTGTGTCTGTTTCTCAATATTCTGTTAATGGAAGAAATTTGCTTTCAATTTCTCTGATGAGAGTTAGTGTTATACTTCTTAAATAGACAATAGAGTTGGATGTGTTGATGGTAATATTTTATAGTTCCACTTTCGTTTGTGTTAACGATTGTGTTTTTAAGTTTTTAAGTTAGTTTGTTACGGTACCTTGTATAATAACATATCAAATGAAACATGATATCTTTTGCAAGTACTCAAGACAGAGACTAAAAGCACCCGTCACATATTTCCATTTCGTATTCTATGTAGGGAAACATTCAATGTTTCCAATACGTTACCAATACCACTACCGAAAAGCATGGGAAAAATGACACTAAGATAACACTTCCAAATAACATTCTTGTTTTCGACCAAGTCTTCCTGAAATTGTTCATTTCATTTTTATCGCAACAATTAGGATCGAAATATGATGCTACGTACAAAGCTATCTTCCATCAATTTATTTTCACAACCTTCAAGTTTACCTCATAAGATCACATAAATGGAGACAATAAACTCTCCATTCAAAGCAAATTGGATTTTTGAAAAACCTATCTGCAAGCAAAGGAGAAAAACAAACACAGACAAAACACACAAGTGTATTTGGTTTCTTTTGAAACATTATATGTTTGATAATAATGTTAATGTTGAGTTTGTTTTCTTTATTTTCAAACTGAAACTCTACCAGCACGCGGAGGCAAACAAAGAATGTTTTTTAAAGTGCCTAAATTGGAAAAACCTTCCCCAAACAATTTTGGAATGAAGCACAACCACTTCCGGAACCATTACGATGATGTTCATGTTAAAATGTATGGAAATGCAGATTTTACTTTCTCCTATTTTAAAATGTATGCATCGTAACGCTAATTATATGCTTTACATTTATGGACAGGCTGACTGGACACCATTACATGATGCAGCGAATAGTGGTCACGAAGCCACTACAAGATTACTATTGCAATCTAAAGCGGATATCGATGCACAGAATTGTGTAAGTAATCTCCATGAGTTTACAAAGACAATGTCACAGCGTGTTAAGCAGCTCATTCAGAATTATACAATTTATTACGGTGAGGTGATATCGAAATTATTTAAAACGTTAAATGCATTAATTAACTCGTCGCTTAAATAAAGCCTACGATCGCCAGGGATCTATTAAAAATAATTCGAAATATATGAATTAAAAGCACATCTAAAGTAGATGTAAAACATTGATTTGTCGGCATTTGCATTGTTGTCAAAAATAAATTAAGGTAAGTTGGAGCATTATGCCGAATCCTGTCATTAACAATCACAGTGAGGATATGAGTTATTTGTGTGTCACGGAGTGCGCCCCCAAACGCAGAGATGAGAGGGGTGATCAATACTATAAAGTCAGCTATTCGCCAGGTTAAATTGATATCATTATATGTGCACTCTCTGCAGCGCAGAAATCATAACATAAATTGCCAGAAGGTAAACCAACTCGAGTAGTAGATAAACACAAAGAGACTGAATACTCCCAGCCAAAACAATGGAAAGTTTATCCTAATAGGACGGAGTCAGTGGAGAGACTGAGTGCATGGTGTATCGTTCAATGCGGTGAATTCTTCGAGTTGGAAATTTGACACTTGCCTGCGGTGCCTTCTGACAATATTGCAGATTGTAAACCATTTTCCAGATAATAGTTATTATACTATACGGTGTACTTTAATGATTGAATACGATAGATGTGGTGAATGCCCACAGCGCACTACAGAGTTTATAAGCATATCCTCTTAAATTTGCGGTAGACTTGTCATATCACGAGTGCTTGTTGTCATGGAGACGTACCTTACTCATACACGTACCTGACTGCAGGTTTGGCGAGTACCTGTTTCCAAGTGGCTACCTGATAAAAAGATACGTCTTGGTTTCAGCCAATAAGTATCTGCGACACTGACGGAATGGCGAAGTGGAAACGACTGGCTTAGGGTGAGGTTTGCTTGAACAGGCACACCTGAAAACGACTCTGAGGCAAAGAATCATCAATAACGTTAGACAGTCTGCCGAGTGCATAATAATAAGTGGCAAAGTGGATTTCTCAAATTCAAATATTTGAACCGTAGTTAGGGACTGGCCAGTT